>JAPKLW010000374.1:226487-282693 GCA_026898455.1 Plectranthus barbatus | reverse complement strand
AAACAAGTAGCTACTGGGGAAAGGAAACTTAGCCAAATTTCCCAACAGCAGTGTCCAGGGTTCTTTTGCTGATTCTCCTATTTCCAGACTTGCTACTTCCTTCTCAGCTTCTGTTTGCAGGTCGCCGGAGAACTCGGCTATGAAGTCCGCGAGTGCTTGTGATTTTATGGCGGTCCGTGGTTTGAATTCTAGTCTGTATCCACCTATTTCAACCGCCCACTTCAGCAATCTTCCGGAGAGGCTCGGTTTGGAGAACACCATCTGGAGTGGGTAAGATGTTACCACTTTGATCGTGTTTTCTTCGAAATATGGTCTGAGCTTCCTGGAGGCCGTGACTAGCACCAGAGCGAGCTTTTCCAGTGCAGTGTATCTTGTTTCAGCGTCCACGAGTGGCTTGCTAGCATAGAGCACCGGGTGCTGCTTTCCTGAGCATTCTCTGACTAGGACCGCTCCTAGTGCGTGCTCCGACACAGATAGGTACAGTAGGAGTGTCTCCCCTTGTTCAGGCTTGGAAAAGAGGGGCAGACTGGATAAGTAGTCCTTTAGTTGCTCCAGGGCCCTTGAACTTTCCTCAGTCCATTCGAACTTCTTCCCTTTTCGCAGGACTTGGAAGAAGCCATGCGTCTTGTCTGAGTACCTCAAAATGAATCGGCTAAGCGCCGCCAGTCTTCCTGTTAGCCTCTGAACTTCCTTCGGACTTCTGGGGTAAGCGATGTCTCGAACCACTTTTATTTGGGTGGGATCTGCTTCGATCCCCCTGTTGGTGACGACGTACCCCAGAAACTTTCCAGAGGCGACTCTGAATGTGCACTTCGCTGGGTTGAGCTTCATGTTTTACTTCTTTAGGATTGCAAACACCTACTTCAGATGCTGTACGTGATCTACGACTCTGGTCGACTTGACGAGCGTGTCATCGCTGTAAACCTCCATCATCTTCCCTATAAGTGGTTCGAACATCTTGTTGACCAGCCGTTGGTAGGTCGACCCTGCGTTCTGCAGTCCGAAAGGCATTACCTTGTAGCAATATATTCCTTTGTTTGTCATGAACGTCATCTTTTCTTGATCTTCCAGATGCATTTGTATCTGATTGTACCCCGAGAAGGCGTCCATAAAGCTTAGGAGTTCATGCCCAGCCGTTGCGTTGACTATGCAGTCAATGTGAGGAAGTGGGTACGGGTCTTTTGGGCATGCTTTGTTGAGGTCGGTGTAGTCCACACATACCCTATTCTTTCCGTTCTTCTTCTTTACTACCACTACTTTGGCAAGCCAAGTAGGGTACTTCACCTCTCTTACGGAGCCGATTTTAGGAGCTTCTGGATTTCTTCATTGATCGCCTCATTCTTTTCTGCCGCAAATTTCCTCCTGCGTTGCTACACCAGCTTGCGGGCTTGATCGACCTGCAGGCAGTGAGTCATGACCTCCGGATCGATTCCGCTCATGTCTTTGTGGGACCACGCAAAGACTTGTACATCCTCGCTAAGGAAGCCCACGAGCTGCTGATAACTGCAGTAAAGCGGTTAAGCAAATAATAATTTTACACCCTAAAGTGGTCGATCCCACAGGGACTGTGCAACGAAACACCCAAAGTACTAGCTATAATTCCTAGAACATAGAAGTTTGAGGATTTTTGAAAAGGGATTTTGTTTTGAAATTTAAAGATAACAATGCATAAAAATAAAGGTTTTGGAAAACAACAAATAAAGATATAGATCCTAGGGCAGATAATTCAATCATCAACATGCAAATTCATCAACTCAGCAATGGGGAAATAATAGATTTTAGTGGATTAAATTCCTTGGTTCGGCAATTAAACCCTAGATTACTAAATAGTGACTTTATCCTCTCGGTCTCAAGAACACCAATTCAGTTAATCTCAATAATTAGCTAATTAATTCCTATGCAAGTTTCTTCCTTTTGAGACCGAAAACAAACATATTTAATTCTCTCTTCCTATTAACAATTTTCACCTCTCGGTCCTTCAATTGATAACTTTAAACCTAGACTCAAATTCACCTCTCGGTCCATCTTTTAATCTAGATTATTAAATTAAATCAGAGAATTAAACCATGCCATATGAGTTGAATTCAATAAACATGCATCAGAAAAGATAAATCATAACCATAGAACCTGCTAGGGTTCTAGCCACAAGACATAACTTGAAATAAAGAAAACATACTATTATTAAACATAAATTACCTTTCAAGGACAAGAGGAACCTTGAAGGCTTAGAAAAACTCCAAAGAAAATAAAAAGTTGGTCCATAGACAGACAATTTTCGTGCCCTATTGAGTTCTCTATTTATAGAGGAGTCAAAACATCTAAACTAGGTGTTGGGCTAAAATAGCAAAAACTGCCAAAACAGGCCAAAATCTCCATGTCGAGCCTCTGTGTCGATCGACAGGGAGACTATCGATCGACACAGCCTCCAAGTCGAAATTCGGGCTGAATTTGTGTCGATTCTGCAACTTTGTTCTCCCTGTCGATCGACAGGGAGAATTTCGATCGACAGAAATGCATGTGTCGATCCCCTTCTGCGCAGTCTCACGGTTTTGGCCATAACTTTTGCTCCCGAACTCCGATTGACCCGATTCCAATTGTGTTGGAAAGCTAACTCAAAGATCTTTCTATTTCCATGCTCAATTAGGTCAGATTCCATGTGTGTAAGAATTCGTGACTGTTCCTTTGAACATCAACTGCTTTAAATACGGGTTTCCAATGAATTCTGCCTAAAACCTGCAAAATCTTACCATGACAAGCATAACACCCTCTAAAATAGTCTCATGCACAGAAATAAGTAAAAAACATAATAAAATGCACTTGAAACAATGGAGAAAAATATAGATAAGTGAGTATAAATATGAGCTTATCAGCTGCCTTCGCACTCCCGTGTCCAATCCGCTTCTGATAGTGGTCTTTTTATTTGGGTTGGTCGGGTCGAGCGGTATTTCTTCTATTTCCTTGAACTCATCCGGGGGTGGTAGAGATGGCTTGTTTGCAAAATGTTGCTGCGAGCAGATGGCTTTGAAGCTCGCATAGTAGCATTCCTTGGCCGTGTTTTGTTCCCCCTTGATCTTATATACTCCCTTGGAAGAGGGAAACTTGATGACCTGGTGGTAGGTGGAGGGTACGACCTTCAATCGGTGGAGCCAGGGCCTGCCCAGGAGCGCGTTGTAGGTGCTCGGTGCATCTATTACCATGAATGATACGTCGTGGTGGACTCCTCCACAATAGGTGGGCAAGGCCACCATCCCGAGAGTCATTTGGACTCCTCCATTGAAACCGATCAGTGGCGTCTGGTTCCTTACAATCTTTTCCTCTGGGAGTTTCATTTCTTTCTACGCGTGCAGGAATAAGATGTTCGCCGTGCTCCCGTTGTCGACTAGTCTTCTCTTTACGAGGCAGTTCGATATCAGCAATAAGATTACCAACGCATCATCGTGCGGGTGGTCCAGTCCTGGTACTTCACTATCTGTGAATTCGATCGGGACATGCTCTGGATTCCTTTGTAGGGCTGTACTCTCTTTGCGGGTTAGCCTTCGAGCTTTCTTGGCGGCAGAACGGGTCATGCTGCTGATTTCTGATCCACCAGTGATGCAATTTATCGTTCGAACTGGTACTGGCGACTTCGGCATTGCCTTAGAGTTGCCCTTCTTATCGTCGGGCTTCTTCTCGCAGTTCCATGTCCTCTTGCCTCTGTCCGTGAGGTACTCTGAAAGTAGACCTTTCTCGAGCAGTTCTAGCACCTCCAAGCGAAGTGCTCGATAATCTTCAGTGGTGTGCCCGTGATCATTGTGGAACTCACAGAATTTCTGTGCATCGCGCATTGCTGGGTCGGTCTTCATCTTCTGGGGCCACTTCACTTTGTCAGGCATTCGGCGGAGTACGTTTTGGACCAAATCTGCCAGTTCGATGGACAGGGTGTATTCTGGTACGTAGGGCCCCAGGTTGTTAATTTGGGGAAGCCTGTTATACGGGTCAATCTCGGGGGTCGCCTGTCTAGCGACTCACGCCAGCTCTCCTCTCTGGAGGCAGGACTTTCGCTGTTGCGGCGCGCCTTTCTGTATGGCTCGTCCTCTTCCCATTTAATCAGTGCCCAGGCTCTGTTGAGCACGTCATCCATTGTCTGGCATGGGTAGATCGAAAGTTCATGATACAGATCAGAATCTACATCCAAGACCTTGGTGAATGCACTTGACAGGTAGGACCTCAGCGGCTTGCCGGGTTTCTGGATCACTGCATGTAAATCATCGGGATGGTTGTCAAGCCTCCAGCTACTCGAGTATTATCGTAGGAACATCTGGTGTAGTTCGGTGAATGTTGATATGGAGTTCTTTGGCATGTTTATGAACCACTGCAGCGTGGGGCCGGTGAGACTTGAGCCAAAGTTTTTGCACATGCATGCTTCTCGCTGGTCGCTTGGTATCACCAGGGCGAACATCTTTTGCTTGTACACCGCCACATGGTTCTTTGGATCAGTGGTCCCGTCGTAAAGTACGAAGCTCAGTGGGGTGAAGCGCGCCGGTAGTTCGGCGTCTGCGATATGCTGTGTGAAAGGAGATTCGGCATAACTCTCCCTTGTTATCGTCCTGTCTGGCGGAGGTAGTCCTGGGATTCTGGCAATAAGGGATTCGAAGTAGCTCAGTCTCTGCTCAAACCTCTGCTCTATTTAGGTGAGCGCTGGGGCCTCGATGGGGTTAGGCACATTTCCCTGGCCTCTGTGCGTCTGGGGATTATCTACCGAAGTTCGTGGGGTTGCCTGTCCATTGCCGCCTCCGTCTGTTTGGTTGAATTTCGTATGCAAATTTTGGGGGGCAGTTCGATGTCCTTCATTTATACTCCCCGGTTCCTAGATAATGGGACGTGTGTTGCTCTGATGCTGCAACCGCCGATTCTTTTTGTCGAGGAGCTCGTTCCTCCTAGCCATTTCTTCCATCTGGGCTCCCATCCTTTCTATCGCGGCCTTGGCGGCCTGCACTTGGCTGACCAGTTGAGCTGCGTGTGGGTCCGCCATGCTAGAGGGCGGAGGGGAGAGAAATGTCAGTTCGTTAAGCGGTGTAGCGTTGAACGTTCTATAGAAGTTGTCAAGCACTTCGTCGGTGTTTTGAGCCGGTGGGACTCCTCTTCCCCCTCCTTGCTGCGGATTTCCATGCCCTGCACCTGGGGGGTTTCCTCACCCAGCCCCCTAAGGTGCTCCTCAACCTGAACCTGGAGGCGGGCCAGCCCTTCCAGCGTCGTCTGCGGTCCAGTTAGTAGTGTTTTCGCCATTGGCCATTCCCTGCAAGAAAGGTTAGCGAGAATATTTGTTCCTAGGGCCTCACGGTGGGCGCCAAATTGTTGAGGTTTGTTTTGTACGGATACGGGGCCCCGGGAAATCAAGATCCGAATAGCACAGGAAATGGCAACAAACAATATGCAAATCAAATAGTATGAAAATGTCAACGAGAGTATAAATGAAACAAGAATATATATCCGCTTAAAAGACAATACGAATTACACAGTCGAACTGTTAGCCATGTGACGTCGAGCTTGACAAAATCAGTTGATTCAGCTTAGAAAAAGAACTAGACGGTGGCTGATAATAAGTAGTTAGATGCTGAAAATCGGCTTACAAGGGGATATTTATAGAGGTCTGAGTGCGCTAGGGTTTCCCAAAATTTTGCTGGGTCCGTTGAGTAACAAACTCCGGCTCTAACGGGGTAGTTGCGGCGCCTGTCTTTAACCACTTTTGAGATTCTCGCGAGCTTATCCCTATGCTGCTTGATAGCTCTCCTGACCGTTGAGCGGCCCTTTCGACCATTGGGTGGTCCGCTTCCAGTTCGCCTTTCTGGAAGATCTCTCTCATCGAACTGCTTTCTTGCCGATCGAACTATTTCCATCGGGCTCCTCCTTATTTGCAAATTGCTTACAACTGGGCCGGCTCGCTGCCTGGCCTGCAAGAGTGATGATGGGCCTCCCGTTGGGCCTCTTTGATGGGTTGGTTTGGACTGTATCCCAACACTCCTAATCTCGGCAAGTTTGCTGACTAGGCAAATTTGTAGTTCTTCGAACTGGTTGCTAATATGGCAAGACTGGTTGACTCTACAAAACTGGTAAATGAAGCCAGTTTGTAATCTCCTTCAGAAGACCAAAACTGAGAACTTAGACCCAGTTTTATTCCGCTTCTTCGTCAGAAAATCAAGAATGAGAGCTTGGACTCATTCCTCTTCATGTACTATCTCGTCAAACTCCAAAAGACCGAGTTTGATGCACAACTCTCTGAATGTTTCTTTGGGAAGAGGCTTGGTGAAGATATCCACAAGCTGATCTTCTGTTTGGATATATTCCACCGAGATATCCTTCTTCTCCATGTGGTCTCGAATAAAATAATGTCGAATATCAATGTGCTTTGTTCTGGAGTGATGAAATGGGTTCTTTGTGACGCACATTGCACTGTTGTTATCGCAATAGATCGGCACACAACCAGAACTGACATCATAATCCATCAGTTGCTGTTTTATCCATAGAATTTGAGCACAACAATTGGTGGCAGCCACATATTCAGCTTCTGTAGTTGAAGTTGCAACTGAATATTGCTTCTTGCTCAACCAGCTTATAAGTTTGTGGCCTAGAAACTGACAAGTGCCACTAGTACTCTTCCGATCAATTCGGTATTCTCCAAAGTCTGAGTCTAAATATCTAATAAGAGTAAGCTCATCACATCTAGGATACGAGATTCCTAGGGACTCAGTACACTTTAGGTATCTCACGATCCTCTTGGCAACCTCCAAGTGCGATTTCTTTTGGTTAGCTTGAAATCTTTTGCACACTCCAAAAACATAGGAAATGTCGGGCCTACTAGCTGTCAAATAAAGTAAGGATCCAATGATGCCTCTGAAACTGGTTGGATCAATTGGTTTTCCTTCTTCATCAGGAGTGATCCTAACACCTGCACTCATAGGAATTCTGAGTGTCTTTGTCTTTTCTGGACAAAATTTGTTGATGAGGACCCTTGTATACTTCCTCTCATGAATGAAAATCCCTTCTGAGGACTGATGAACTTGAAGTCCAAGGAAGTATGTCATCTTTCCCATCATGCTCATTTGAAAGTGACTTTGCATGAGCTGGGCGAACTTCTCACAGAGAGATGAGTTCCTGGATCCAAAAATGATGTCATCAATGTAGATGTGAACCAGCAAGATGTCTTCAGTATCCTTGATAAGGAAGAGAGTCCTATCGATCTTCCCTTTCCAAAAACCATTTTTTAACAAGAACTTAGACAAGGTCTCATACCAAGCTCGTGGTGCTTGTTTCAATCCATATAATGTCTTCCGCAGCTTGTAGACCATATTGCCTTGCTCGAAACCAGAAGGTTCTTCAACATACACCTCCTCTTTGAGTTCTCCGTTTAAAAAGGCACTCTTAACATCTATCTGATAGACTGTGATGTTGTGATATGATGCATAGGCTAAGAATAGCCTAATTGCTTACATTCTGGCAACTGGTGCGAAAGTCTCATCTAAATCTATGCCTTCACATTGTGTGTATCCCTTAGCAGCTAGTCTTGCCTTATTCCTGACTTTGTTGCCATCTTCATCCCGCTTGTTCTTGAAACCCACTTGGTACCTATCACCGATTGATGAGTAGGCCTATCCACCAGGTACCAAACATTATTGCGGGTGAACTCTGAAAGCTCTTCTTGCATCATGTTGATCCAGTCTGACGATTGTAGAGCTTCTCCAATCTTCTTAGGCTCTGTTTGGGAAATGTAGCATGTAAGTAGAGCACTTCTATGCCTTGTTCTCACTGGATTAGGAACATCATCTAGCACGGCATCTTCAGGATGATGTCTCAACCATTTGGGTCTGTGAAGCTCACTGACTTCGATTGGTTGGATGAACGGTTCTGAAATGAACATTCCAGCAACTAGCACATCTGTTAGATGGAAGTCCTCTGGCACGATCTGATCCTCTGGAACTGGTTCTTGATCCGAAACTGGTTCTTCTGGAGGTTGTCCTTCGCCAGCTTGTGAATCTTCAGAAACAGGTGTGATAACTAGGGATGTCGATCGAGCCAACCCGTTGGGTTTCGGGCTAACCCTATCGGGTTGTGGGCTATTCGATTCGGGCTGGATTTTTTCAGGTTGAAAATTTATGACCCTAACCCTAACCCTCCAATTTTCAGGCCAACCCACCGGGCTAGAAAATTTATAAGTCTATTTAAACTTGGAATTAAAAACCATGCCACGAAATTAGTGATGCCCTTTCGATGCTTCATACTTCTTAAATTACTGCATTAATGATAAATCATAAATACATGCATGAATAGAAAATCTAAAAATGCAATGTACATCACCTCTTTACAGCATAAGAGAAGACACTAATTATCCCAAAAACAACTTAGTTAATGATTGGATAACAAAATATTCAACAAAAGAAAAATATATATAACCAGTAAGGCAGTAACCACAACCACAAGTCCCAAAAGCTGCAACAATTCATATATATACAACCAGTAACCACAAGTCCACCCCACTAACTAATGGAAACACATTCTTCAGCAACACTTGAAAGTCCTCCAGTTTCTTCATTATTATCATCTTCATAATCTTCATCATCTATAAAAAATAGATTACATTAGAATCTAGTATAATTAATAATATAAACATGAGTAAAACATAAATAATATTACCGTCGAAAGGATATCCATGCAACCAGTTTCTTGTACAAATAAGAGCTTGTACTTTTTCTGGGAGAAGCCTATTTCTGTATTTGTTCAAAACATGGGCTCCGATACTGAAGCTAGACTCAGATGTTACTGTTGTGATAGGAATGCTAAGGACATCACATGCCATCCTAACAAGTTCTGGTCCAAAACTTGATTCTTTATTCCTCCAAAACTTAAGTACATCGATATTCTTATTCTCATCTGACTGAACTTCCACCAAATATTTATCCAAAGGTGATTTCATTTCACCGCCAACACCTCTTTTTTTATAATTCTTATAATCCTGCAATACATTGTAAATAAGTTAAGCAACAAACATATATTAATATAAGTAAAATATAAATTCATAGATAAATTTAAAAATTAAAAGTATAACTTACACTAAAATCAAATGGGCCCAAATCTAGTCCTTTTTCCTTTCCTCTTTTGTCTTTTGTTCCTAATACATCTACTTCTCCTAATTGAGAACTAAGAGCAGTAGAAGAAGCTGAAGCTGCAAATCTCTTCTTATATTCATCGTAAAGTACGTGCATTTTTAATTTCACATTCACAACTTTTTCATGGCTCGTGGCAGCATCAAGCTTGGAATAACAATACTCCAACATTGTCAACTTCACCCTTGGATCAAAAACAGCCCCCATGGCAAATATTTCACTATATTGTTCCCAATATTTGTTAAACTTCTCTTTCATATTCAAACTCATTTCCCTAATCACAGCATCCTCGGATAATGAATTCTTTTCCAACAAACACTGAATCTTCCAAACTTCCATAAAATATAAATTCGATGTAGGATAAGATGAACCAGAGATCAAATTGGTTATCACATAAAATGGACGCAGGAAGTCACTCATTTTCTCTCCTCTTTCTCATTCCTCATCAGTTGGACAGTGCTTGAAAGTCAAGTCATCAAAAGCAAGCATACCAAAGACACTACGATACTTAATTGCACTAGCAAGCATCAAATACGTAGAATACCATCGAGTAGACACATCTAAAAAAAGTGAAGAACTGATTTCAATGCCAACTTTTTAGCACATTCTCGAAACTTAATCATTCTTCCTTCTGATCCTTTCACATATTTCACACTGGCTCTAATCTTATCCAAAATATCACTAGAACACTTCAATCCATCTTGAACTATAAGATTCATAATATGTGCAGAACATCTAATATGAAAGTAATCACCATTGCACAATAAAGAGTTATGTAGCAACAATCTAGACCTTAATATGTTCACCATGCTAACATTTGCAGAAGCATTATCCAAAGTTAAAGAGAACACCTTCGTATCTATTCCCCAATCTACCAAGCAATCATAGATCTTATGAGCTAACTCAAAACCAGAATGTGGTGGAGGCATAGAACAAAAAGCAAGCAACTTGTTATTCAACACCCAATTTTCATCCACAAAGTGTGCAGTCAAACAAATATACCCAACATTAGTGCAAGCAGTCCAAACATCAGAGGTTAAGCACACCATACCACGAATATTTTTCAATATCAGTTTCAACTTCTCCTTCTCAAGTTTATACATCTTCAAAACATCAGAAGAAACAGTATTTCTAGTAACAAACTGAATATCTGGATTCAAATATCTCAAGAATCCCCTCATAGTTTTATACTCAATCCATTTTAGTGGAAGATCATGTGCAATTGAAACCTTTGTTATCCAATCACGACATATTTTCTGATTAATAATCTTGCCCCTCACCCTCATCTTCCCTTCATGATCCAAAAACATAGATATCACATCATTTAATTTTGGTTTCTTCTTGCATTTCTCTAAGTGGCGGCTTAAAGTAGAAGCTCCATATTTGCTTCCCTCATATGCATATATCTTATCACAGTGATAACATTTTGCAGTAGTCTTACCATCGCTTCCTTTGTCAATAGAAAAATGATTCCATACCTCTGAAGACTTTCTCTTTTTAGGAGAAGACTGTGATTCAACCAAAGTCTCATCAACATTTGTTTCAACACTTTCACCGGTTGCATTTTGAGATAAAGCTGCCATTTTTACCTGGAATTACAGAACAAAATCGATATTACACAACCGCAAACATAATATATGTAAAATATATTAAGTTTATTTAAATTTCAATCCAGATTTTAGACACTCCTAATATCTGTAGACACCTATAATTAGTGAAGAAAATCTAGATACACCAATATAAGCAATAACAATTAATGGGCAAGAAAAGTGAGGTACCAGTTATCACAAATCGCAGGGAATTAGGGCGCCGGTTGGGGGACTGGGAAGAGTGCGAGATAGCGCGGTGTATTTTACAGTGCAACGCCGACGGTAGGGGAGGCGTGGGGTGGGAAGATTGTGGCAGTGCGGAGGGGAGGAAGGCAGTGGCGCGGGGTGGGAAGACTGCGACAGTGAGGGAGGGGTGGAAGCCAGCGGCGTGGGGTAGGAAGTGCGGCGGTAGGCAGAGGACAGCAGCACGGGTGAGAAGATGAAGTGTCGGAGATGGAGTCGGTGCCTCGGAGGGATGGAAATTTTGGAAGACAAATGATGTGCGGTGCGGGTGGGGGCGTGGGGATAGGGCAAAAAAAATGCCAAAATCTAAATTAAAAAAAAAAGAAATGTATATATATATATATATATATATTACAATATTAATATATGTATATATATATAAATATAATATATATGAAATTACTTAAGACCGACGAGCTGGCCCGCGGCCCGATTGGCCCGCGAACCTAACGGGTCCAGCCCGGTCTGTTAAAAAAAATTTTGGTTTTAAATTCCTTGGCCCTAACCCGCATTTTAGCCCACCAGTTTCGGGCCAGCCCACCAATTTTGGGCTAAATTGACATCCCTAGTGATGACGTCGTCAGTACCTTGATTGCCAGTTTTAATTTCACCAGTTCCCAACTCGCTAGTTAGGTCTTCATGATCTGCCACTTCTTCTGTCTCTGGAGCTTTTTCTTCAGGATCTTCTTCATCAAGTCCAAAAATTCCAGGTTGGATTCCCCCTTTATTTGTGCTATTATTTAGGGAAATGAAATCCAAGGCCTCAGCAAGTTCATTTGCATCATGGGCCCTCTCGGCTGTCTGAGCACCAGCCGAGAAAACTGATTGTGAAGAGGATTCATTCATAGATCTAGTCAGAACAACTGGTTCATGATTAGATTTTTCTAGGTCCAATTGTCCATTGACATCATTGATCTCGTGAAACTCTTCAGCCAGTTCTTTCATGGTCCTGTGCACTAAAGTAGCTTCATCAAAAATACTATTGCATGTTATTTCCACAAGCCGAGCGGTTTTGTTAAGTACCCTATATCCCTTGTGAGAAGGATGTCCATATCCCAGGAACACACCTTCATCATCTTTGGGAGAAAAGGCATTTAACTTTGACTTCCCGTTGTTGTGAATATAACATGGTGATCTGAAAGCACGAGGATGAGCTGAAGAAAGCTCACGACCATGATATACTTCGTAGGGAGTTTTATGTAAGTGACTGTTGAAACCGCTTTTGTTCTGTGTGTAGCAAGCTGTGATTACAGCTTCTCCCCAGTAACGTTCGCTCAAACTGGTTTCTGCCAGCATGGTCCTCACTGCCTCCTTGAGCGTACGATTCCTTTTCTACTAGACCATTTTGTTGCGGGGTCCTCGGGGATGATCTCTCATGCCCTATTTCAACTTCGGCATAAAAATCCATGAGAGGTACATTGCAGAATTCGGTGCAGTTGTCTGATGTGATTCTCTTTACTGTGACTCCTTTATCATTTTGGACGAGCATAACCAGCTCAAGAAGAATCATCTTCACTTCGTCCTTAGTCTTGAGAAGCTTTACCCACGTATATCTCGAGTAGTCGTCCACAACTACAAGAGAGTACTTTTTTCCTCCAATGGTGGGGGGAGTCACTGGTCCGAATAGATCCATGTGCAGTAGTTCCAATATGTGCTTTGTGCTTGCATTATCCTGCTTGTTTTTTAAAGAAGCTTTGATATGCTTCCCCAGTTGGCATGCTCTGCAGATGTCTTCCTTCTTGAAAATCCCCTTAGGTAGGCCTGTTACCAGCTCGTTCTTGACCAAGTGGTTGATAGTCTTAAATTTCAAATGGTTCAGCCTTTTGTGCCACAACCAGTTTGTCTCTCTAGAACTGGTTGCTATGAAGCATGAGCTTGCTTGTCCACTCTGCCAGTCTACCACATAGAGGCCTCCTTTCCTTATACCTCTAAGCTTGACTTCATATGAAGCTTTGCCTCGAATCAGCCTCGAATTTAACATTCAGATTCGATAAAGAAAATGACATAACCATTCTCACTAAGCTGGCTAATGCTTAGAAGGTTATGTTTCAGGTTGGTGACAAGGGACACATTTTTTATGATAATTCCATTCTGCTCTATGCATCCCTTCCCGATTACTCTACCTTTAGAGTTGTCACCAAACATGACCGGTGGTCCTCTGACCATTATAAGATCTGTGAGAAGATCCTTTTCTCCAGTCATGTGTGCAGAGCATCCGTTGTTTAGGATCCACACGCTCTTCTGTCTGTGAAGCTGATCCGCATGTACCTATTCCTGCAAAGCACAAATTAGGCTTTAGGTCCCCGAGTAACTGCGGGTCTTGCAGGGTTAGTGTGTTGGATCCACCCTTTATGGATTCAAACTTGAGTCACCCTCATGGCAGGTAGCTTCTCAGTGCTTTTTCCTGCTACGTTCCTCTTATTTCTCGAATAATGCATTGCATTTGATTGAGAAATTGTGGAAGTGTGTGTAGTCTTTTTGGAAACTTGCTTCCTAATAGGACCTCGGAAAACTGGTTTTGGATGTGTATAATGACCATGTGGTCGTTGATCGTTATAGTTAGCCTTCCTAGCTCTTGAAAATAAAATCTGATTGGGCTCAGGCCTCAAGTAGGTGTTTCCCCTACTTGGTATATTCTTCCTCTCATACTTAGTAAGAGACTTGGGTCTCTGATTATGGACATAACCAGGTTGGTTGTTTGACTTCCTTGCAACTGAAACTGGTTGTTTGGTCAAACTGATTGAAGAAATTGGCTTCCTAACAGTAAGAGCATACTGTTTCACCAGTTTCTTAGGCTGAACTGGCTTCCTCCCAGTTTTTGACTCAGCCAGTTTAGGAATGTACTGTTTTACCAGTTTTTCCTGATTAACTGGTTTCCTCATCACTTGCTGGTTGGCCGGTTTAGGTTTGTTGGCAGACCAACATATAGCCTTTCCAGCGTACGCTGGGACATTTTTGGCTATCCCTTGCCTTTCAATCTTGACTGATCGCTGGTATTTTCTTTTATAAAATAGATCTTCTTCTTACCAGTGTCAGTTCCTGAAGAAGATGCAGAATTTCTCAAAACATTTTCATTAAAACCCAGACCCGCTTTATCTATGGGGTCTCTTTGAATTAGAAGCACTGTTCTCTTGAGCTTTTTATGAAAGAACACTTATCTTCTGCTGCAGGGCATTGTGCCTTAGATAGAGGAACACCATGTCTGAAAGGTAGCAATCCTTTCTTGGCATTTTGCATGCTAAAACGAGCAATTATAGTATCAATATAAGCGGCCCGAGACATGCTTAACATCCTCTTCTTGCGATCACGCAAAACTTTAATCCCAAGGATGTATCAAGTGTCTCCTAGGTCCTTCATTTGAAATTGTTCGGATAACCATCTCTTTATGTCTGACAACACCTCCACATCGTTGCCGAATAGGAGAATGTCATCTACATAAAGTGCAAGGAATACCACTCTTCCACTGACGCATAATCGGTACACACAGCTTTCAGTTTTGCACTGTGAAAATCTATAGAATTTAATCACATCATCGAAACGTCTGTTCCATGACCGTGAAGCTTGTTTAAGTCCATACAAGGACTTCTTTAACTTCCAGATAAGATGCTCTTTACTATCCTTCACATAACCTTCTGGCTGCTGCATATAGATGTCACGACCTTCCTCAAGGTACCTGTTTAAAAATGCAGTTTTGACATCCATCTACCAGATTTCTAGGTCCATATGTGTTGCTATGGATAGAAGAATCTGAATGGATTTGAGCATGGCTACCAGTGAGAAGGTTTCGTCATAGTCAATGCCTTCCTTTTGACTATAACCCCTCGCCACCAACCTGGCTTTAAAAGCCATTATTTCTCCTTTCGAACCTTTCTTCCGTTTGTATACCCATTTGCAACCTATGGCCTAAGAGCCATCTGGTAGCGCAGACTTCTCGTATACATCCATAACGGTAATTGATTCAATTTCTGAATCCATGGCTTTACACCATTTTTCCGCATCTTTGTCATTTATTGCTTCGCCGTATGTCCATGGGTCGGTATCATCCAGTCCGTCTTCCAGGATCAAGTCCGAAGACTCTCCCACGAACATATACCACTCGGGTTGGTGAGGTACCCTCCCACTACGACAGAGCAGTGGTACTGCATCAGCAGTTGGTGCAGTTACTTGTGGCTCAAAGCCTTGCACTGGCGACAGTGCAGTTGGTTCCATTCCTTCCACAGGTACACTGATAACTCTCATAAAGAGTTATCTTTTACTCTTTTCTAGCTTGTTTAGGATGTTGTTTTAATAAGATTTGTCCCAGTTTTAGGTCTTTTGTTAGTTTATTTATATATTGGCTGCATTTATGTTCTATTTTGCTAATTTAGGTATTTAATAAGTTTTTGCAAGTTTTTGTGAAGGTTTTTCACCAGGTTCGGGATGCTAAAGCTTTTCAGTCGCACATTGGTCAAGAATTGTGCTCGAGCATAAGAGTCGCATTGAAGTAATATGGAGAAGACATTTTCTGGGACCACTTGGAGACAAAGATCAACCACTTTTTGGATCTTGTATGCCGATGACGACAGGTGTCGCCATGCGAGCTAAGACAGTGTAGAAGGGCTAAAAGTGCTTCCACGTGTAAGAATCTGGAGTGGCAAGGGATGATCAATGGAAGGAATACAAGATAGAAAATATCAAATGAGGGGACAACACAGGAGATACAATACAACACACGAGCTGAGAGAGAATTTTCTGAGAAAAAGGTGGAGAGCGTGCGGCGGAAGCAAGAAGTTCCAAAGTCTGTCGATCGTCGTCCTAGTGTTATTTGCTTTCATTTAGCTTTTTGTAATTCGAATCTGAAAATGGTGAATGATCTTGAGCTCTCTTTTGTTTTTTCATTTGAATATGAGCTAAATCACTTTGCACTTGGGTTGTGGGTATTTTATTTGAACTTGAATATATGTTAATACTTGGTCTTGTTTGAATCTGAGTTTGTTTATGATTTTGGATTACTTAATCTCTTGAGCACGACAGTGAGTGGAGATTTATCACCTATGGAAACCGAAAGGATAGATAGGCCGAGGGAGTCATGAACAACCATATTTGTTTTATAGGCATATGGAAAATTGTGGCTTATTGTTAACCCCTGCTTAGGATTGTTGTGTTTGACTTCCATAACAAGCATAGGCATATGTTGTTTGGTAGAAGGGTGCAGATCTAGTGGAGTGACAACTTGCTAGGCACATTGCGTGTGGTTTTAAGACTCAGAGGAATGCTAGACCAACGCTTCAACATATAGGATAGTGAGAATAAAGATTGTCCAAAACCCGAGTGTGTCTTCCATCTTTGTCTTTGCGAATTTATAAGTCTGCATGATCATTTTGTGGCAGGAAGAATTGTTGCTTTTATTTGCTTTGCTTGGTTTCATTGTTTATGCTTATTTACATTTTTAGTTAGAGTACACAACACATCAAAACAAATTTACAAGCAATTTTGTGTGCACGGCTTAAAACATACACTCTCTAGGGTTCCATATCTGGTCTCCTAGACTGTACTACTTGTTGATTGTGTACACTTGCACATAGTTCTGTAGATACACTACAGCACACAACAAGTTTTTGGCACCGTTGCCGGGGAATGTTGATTTTGAGTCTGAATGCTACTAAATTGCTTGAGTATTGTAGTATATTTCCTGACTTGAATGCTATTGGAAACTAAACATTTTCTTTATGCAGGGGGTCAGTAGTTTATGAGTGGAAAGATTAAAGAGGAACTATTCCCATTTGATCCGGAGATTGAGCAAACTTTTAGGAGAAACAGATGAAAATAAAAGGCAAAAAGGATGGCTGAAGCAAATCCAGGGGGAGCAGGACAAGGGAATGAGCAGCCCAGAGATATAGTCAATCCTGCTGATGAGAGAAACCGGGTTATCATGTAGTATATGGCACCGAGGTTTACTGAATTTGATCCAGGAGTTGTCAGGCCTGAAGTGCAGGCCCAGCACTTTGAGTTAAAACCTGTCATGTTTCAAATGCTGCAAAGTCTGGGACAGTATGGTGGACAAGCTACAGAAGATCTGTATCTTCATCTGAGATCCTTTCTGGAGATCTGTGACAACTTTAAACTGCAGGGGGTCACACCTGAGGCTCTGAGAATGAGGTTATTTCCCTTCTCCTTGAGGAACAGTGCTAAAATCTGGCTAACTAATTTGCCACCGGGATCTGTCACAACTTGGAATGAGCTGGCAGAGACATTTCTTCTGAAGTATTTCCCTCCAACCAGGAATGCGCGTTGCAGAAATGCAATTATGTCCTTTAAACAAGAAGATGAGTCAGTGAGTGAAACATGGGAAAGGTATAAGGAACTACTGAGAAGGTGTCCTAATCATGGGATTCCCTATTGCATCCAGATAGAGATCTTCTATAATGGATTGAATGCAAACTCTAGGATGGTGATTGATGCTACCTCAGGGGGAGCTTTGCTAGACAAAACTTACAATGAGGCTTGTGAGATCTTGGACAAGGTAGCTGCTAACAACTATTTCTGGTCCAATTCGAGAGCAGCAGCTATTTCTACACCAAAGGTAGCAGGGGTTTTAGAGATTGATCCCATGATAGCTCTGACAGCACAAATGGAAGCTCTGGGAACAACAGTGAAGAATATTGAGAAGAATACAAACCAAGTGATGGTTTTAGCTGCACCCAGTGAGGTTTTGAACTGCATATATTGTGGAGATGGGCACAGATTCAAGGAGTGTCCATCCAATCCGGCTTCTATTTGCTACATGGGGAACAGAAATCAGTATCATCAAGGGAACAACCCCTATTCAAACACTTTTAATCCAGGATGGAGGTATCACCCAAATTTTTCCTGGTCAGGACAAGGCAACAATAATGCTATAGCACGGGAGCAGCACAAAGCTGGAGGATCAAATCAGCAACAACCAAATCAGCAGTGTATAGAGGCACCTCCAGCAAAACCTGAGAAAACCTTGGAGGAAATGATGAAAGAATTTATGACTAAAAATGAGGTGAGATTGAAGAGTCAGGATGCTTTAATACAAAGCCAAGCATCCTCACTGAGGAATTTGGAAGTATATATGGGGCAGCTGGCCAATGAAATTCGAAATAGACCACAAGGCAGCTTGCCAAGCAACACAGAAAATCCTAGAGAAGGAAATGAGCAATGCAAGGTGGTGACCTTGAGAAGTGGAAAGTAATTTGAGGAAAGAAAAGCAGATCAGCAGGATGATGAAGTAGGATCCTCTAAAAAAGATGATCAGATTGAAGTGAGGGTACAAAGAGAGGGAAAAGCTCCAATCAGAGAAGTTTTTCCTACAGTGAATGAATAACCAGTTATTAATGAGAAATTTGTTGAGGTTCCTGAAGGGAATGCAGCCAAGAGCAAGAGAAAGTCTGGGCAAGATGAGTATATTCCACCTCAGCCACCATTCCCTATCAGATTCAAGAAGCAGAAGGAGGAGGAACGGTTTAAGAAATTTCTTGATATGTTGAAACAGATCCATATTAATGTTCCTCTGGTGGAGGCATTAGAGCAGATGCCCACTTATGTGAAATTTTTTAAGGATATTTTAACTAAAAAGAAGAGACTGAAGGAATTTGAAAACAATATCCCTATTTGAAGAAGTCAGTGGGCCTTTGAGAAGGCAAATCCCTGAAAAACTAAAGGACCCAAGGAGTTTTACTATTCCTTGCTCAATTGGGGACAGAGATATAGGGAGAGCCCTCTGTGATCTTGGAGCAAGTGTAAATTTGTTGCCACTGTCAGTTTTTTAGAAACTGGGCATAGGAGGAGCTAGACCCACAACAATTACATTACAACTTGCTGATAGATCAACTATCCACCCAGAAGGAAGAATTGAAGATGTTCTAGTGAGGGTAGACAAGTTCATTTTACCAGCTGATTTCATCATTTTGGACTATGAGGCAGACAGGGAAGTGCCGATTATTTTAGGTAGGCCCTTCTTAGCCACAGGAAGAACCCTGATTGATGTTGAGAAAGGGGAACTGATCATGAGAGTACATGAAGAACAGGCTACTTTTAACCTGTACAACACTATGAAGCTACCGGATGATTCAGAGAATTGTTTTGTTGTTGGGGTATTGGAATCTGTAGTTGAGGAATATGCAGCAAGTATTCAGACAGAGGAAATTGAGAAAGAAGAAATGGTAGAAGAGGATACTGCAGCTAGACATGCCCATTTCTAATCGGAACCGGCCGAACCGGCCTGGAACTGGCTAGGACGGTTCCAAACCGGAACCGTCTCCTCTTTTAGCCGGGCCGGTTCCGGTTCAAAAATCTTGGGCCCGTGGAACTGTCGGTTTCGAACCGGCGGAACCGGCAGTTTTTCCAATTTTTTTTTTAAATTCAATTTTTTGAAAAAAGGGTCGGTTCGAAACGGAACCAGCGGTTCAGCCCGAAACCGGTGGTTCGAACCGGGTGCTGCAGGTTACCGTTGGACAATCCAACGGCTAGAATTGCCTCGGGATCTGTGCGAACCACCGAATTGGCCCGGAACCGGCGGTTCGGCCCAGAACCGACTGTTCCAACGGTCTAAAATTCAAATTATTTTTTTTTTTAAATGTTCAAAATTACAAATTTTTGTAGTATAAATACCCCTCCCCACCACTCATTTTCACCACACCTCTCATTCTCAAATCTCAATCTTCTCTCTTGTGCTCAATTTGCTCTCTTGTGCTCAATTTTATAGTTCAATTAGTATAGTTTTTTATAGTTTATTAGTCTCCTAAATTCATATTCTTCATTTCTTAATTCTTCCTTCAATTTCATCATGTCTTCTACATCATCTCATGCCAAGGGAAAGGGAAAAGCAACGGGTAGGGGGGGTAATACTAGTTCATCATCTCGTCGTCGTTCATCTTCCATCAATATTAGGGAAAGTGATGATACATCTATTCCCAATCCTTCTTCCACTCATCATCATTTTTCTTCTCATCATGAAAGTGTCATTCATTCTATATTTGATGATGAGACATTTGCTCAACAACAACAATTTGAGGAATATGGTGCACATCTCTTGAGGGAACAAGAGGAGATGCTAGCCAACGTCTTACATGGAGGCGGAAGTCAAGGTAATGAAGGCGATGACAATGAAGGCGAAGAACAACCTCAACCAACACATGATGAAGAGGAGGAGGAGGAGGCTACTCAAACACAAGGTAAGCAAGGTAAAGTTTTAAAGTCTAATCTTTTTACTAAACATTTTCGTAAAGTTAAGTGTAAAAATCAAAAAAGAGATATGCCCGAGCAATTCGATCTTTTTTGCAATTATTGTGGCAAAAAATATAAATTTACCGCCGGCGGTGGCTATGGTACCTATCGACGTCACATCCTTCAAAAGCATCCACGAGAGGAAGGTATCCCTCAAACTCAAACTCAACTCGGCCCTATGTTTTCTTCTCAAGTAAGTAGTAATCATCCTTCTCATTATACTTTTACTTTTAATGAGAAAAAAGCTAAAGAAGAAATGGCTAAATTTGTATGTGTTGAGTCTTTAGCATTTCAATTTGCCGATAGCATTCATTTTGAAACCGTTATGAAATATTATCAACCCGCCGCTAAAAGAATTGCACGTACAACTATGACTAGGACTATTAGAAGTTTAGTTAGAAAATATAGACTAAGTTTAAGAAATGATTTGCGCAAACTT
Organism: Plectranthus barbatus; assembly: GCA_026898455.1. Classification (NCBI taxonomy): domain Eukaryota; kingdom Viridiplantae; phylum Streptophyta; class Magnoliopsida; order Lamiales; family Lamiaceae; genus Plectranthus; species Plectranthus barbatus. The sequence goes on along the minus strand of JAPKLW010000374.1, from coordinate 262,054 downwards.
GATCATAGAGTTTCCATTTGTTCCGATATTTGGAAGGATTGTATTGTTAAAAACTATTATATGGGTATAACTTGTCATTGGATAGATAATTCATGGACTTTAAATAAACGAATAATTGCATATAGGAAATTTAATAAAGATCATACCGCACATAATATTGCTAGATTAATTATAAAAATTTCTAATCAATATAGAATACATAAAAAAATATTTTCTATAGGATTTGATAATGCTAGTGCTAATACGGCCGCCGTTAGGGAACTACTTGACGAATTAAATCCTACTCTTCAAGGTAAATATTTTCATTGTAGATGTATATGTCATATACTTAATTTAGGTGTACAAGATGGCATGCGAGTTATTAGTGATGCAATTGAACCTATTAGAAATTGTGTTTATTATATACATTCTAAACCTAAAGTAGCAAAAAAAATGGGTTAAATATTGTAAAACTAGAGATTTAGTGGCAAAACGTTTCCCTACCGATGTAAGTACTAGGTGGAATTCAACTTATGAAATGTTAAATGCTACTTTTGCATATAGAGATCAATTAGTTGATTTTTTTAGAAATGAAGTTGATGATGATATTAACATTTTATCTTGTCATTGGGATGCATGTTTTGAATTGAATGAATTGTTACAAGCTTTTTGTAATGCAACTAAAGATTTATCGGGTGTTTATTATCCTACTTCTCCACGTGTTTTATACCATTTTTATTTTATTGCCGCACAATTAAATGCTTGTAGTGCTCGTGATTATTTAAAATATGTTGTTTATGAGATGACTAAAAAATGGCTTAAATATTTTAAGCAAATTCCCGATGTATTTTTGGTTGCCAAATGCTTAGATCCTAGTATGAAATATGTTGGTGTTTGTAATTTAATAAAAGCATATTATGCTTGTTTTTTATCTCTTGATTTTGTAGGTGATGAAGAGCATCACTTAATGACTCATGTAGAGTTAGGGCTCCCTAATGTCAAAGAAATTAAAAGTAATCTTAAGATTACTTTACAAGAAGTTTATGAAGCTTATTCTAGGGATTATGGTCACTTAGTGCAAAATATTAGACCTCAATCATCACATAGTGGACAATTTGGTAGCTCTAGTACATCTTCTAGTTCTAATCCATTTTTAGCTAAATTACAAAGAATTATGACACAAAACACTTTAGGGACTAGTGCCTCACAAGTTAATGAACTAGAAATATATTTGTTGGAAAGGTATGTTGGTGATTGCGTGCAGGATGATGGCCAAGTGGATTTGTTAACTTGGTGGTCGAGGCGACAACAACTATATCCGATATTGTGCATGATGGCGAAGGAGTTCTTTGCGGTCCCGGCTTCGACGGTGGCGGTGGAGCAAGCATTTAGAGTTGGAGGATATGTCCTGGATGAGCGGCGATCGGACTTAACTCCTCAAAACCTTGAAGCCCAAATATTACTTAAAGATTGGACAAAAGCGGAGATGAAGGCTCAAGAGAATGATTGGAAATACATCATCGACGACGACGAAGTCTACGATTCCGACACTAGTGTAAGCACCAACGCAAGCAATGGCCTTGGAGATGCGGATTTCGACTCCGATTAGAGCCGTAAAGGTAAGTAAAGTAAGCGAACTACGTGGGCTTTGATTCCCTTGGGTAAGGGATACGTAGGCAACTTAATTTTAAGGTAAAAAATTAAGTGCAAGCCCTTTCAATTAACCCCTCCCCACCCCCCTAATTTAATTATAATTTAAATTTTAAATAATAAATATATTATATATTTTGTTTAAATATTATCAAAGTTTTTTTATAAATTTTTTGAAAATTAAAAATATATTCGTGCTTTACTTCTCTCATCGAATATGTATATCATTAAAAAATTTCTAAGTTATAGAAGTTGTATAATATTTAATTTTCAAGTTTTTGTTTTCAAAATTTGCTTTGGTACTAAGCAAGAAACATAGATAAAAATATTTTATCTATCTTTCTTGCTTAGTATCAAAGCAAAATTTCAAAATAAAAAATTGAGAATAAAATATTAAATAACATTCTAAAACATAACAAAGTTTTTAATGTTTTTGTAACATATTGGGTGTTAGATGTAAAGCTTGTTTATAGTTTTAATTTTCAATTAATTATTTCTAAATGTTAAGTTATTACTTATTTACTTGTAAGTTGTAAGTTGTAAGTTGTAAATTGTAATTTTTTTAGTTTTGTAAGTTGTAAACTTGTAACTTCTAATTTGTATCACTTGAAACTTGTTGTATAGTTTAAAGTTGAAACTTGAATAAATTGTAAATGTATATTCAAATATTCAATATTCAATTATTAATTATCATTTATCCATTCATTAATTTGTTTGTTTATTTATGATTAATTGATGCATTATTTTGTGTACAAAATAAACAAAATTACAAACCTAAACAAAATTACAAACCCATACAAAATTACAAACATTTATACATCAAAAATATATATATATACATGTAAAAAAAACCGTGTGAACCGCCGGTTTGGCCCGGAACCGGGTAGACCTGGAACCGCCGGTTCCGGGCCAAAAATCGGAACTGGATGCTTCTTCAGGTGGGCCGGCTCAGGGCCCTGGTTTCCAGAACCGGCCCGTGGCCATGTCTAACTACAGCATGGGTAGAGCATAACAGAAAGTTTGGGGGAGTGAGAGCTGCATTTGAATCACTGGACTTGATGAGCAGGGAACAGAAAGAACCTAAATCATCACTAGAGGAACCCCCAGAGCACGAGCTCAAACCTCTGCCAGCCCACCTGAAATATGTGTACTTGGGAGAATCTGAAATTTTGCCTGTCATCATAGCATCTAACCTGAAGGAAGAGGATGAACAGAGTTTATTGGAAATGCTTAAAAGACATAAGCAGGCTATTGGATGGACAATTTCTGATATCAAAGGGATCAGCCCTACTATCTGTATGCATAAGATATTATTGGAAGATGGGAGTAAGAATTCTATTCAGCCACAGAGGAGACTAAATCCCAACATGAAGGAGGTAGTGAAAAAAGTGATTATCAAGTGGTAGGATGCAGGGATAATCTTTCCAGTCTCAGATAGTTCATGGGTCAGTCCGGTGCAATGTGTTCCTAAAAAGGGCACTGTGATTCAGAATGAGAAACAGAAGATGATAACCACAAGGACAGTTACTGGCTGGAGGATTTGCATAGACTACAGAAAATTGAATGATGCAACCAGAAAAGACCACTTCCCACTGCCTTTTGTGGACCAAGTGTTGGATAGATTAGCAGGACAAGAATACTACTGCTTCCTAGATGGGTATTCTGGGTACCATCAGATTGCAATAGCTCCGGAGAATCAGAGTCTAACTACTTTCACATGTCCTTATGGTACATTTGCATTCAGGAGAATGCCATTTGGACTCTACAATGCTCCAGCAACTTTTCAGCGTTGTATGATTGCTATCTTTTCAGAAATGATAGAGAATGGTCTTGAGATCTTTATGGACGATTTTTCAGTGTTTGGGGAGGATTTCAGTTCTTATTTGAGAAACCTGGAAAAAGTATTGCAGCTTTGTGAAAAGTCTCAATTGGTTCTCAACTGGGAGAAATATTGTTTTAAGGTCCAGCAAGGAGTAGTTTTAGGGCATAAGGTGTCAAGAAAGGATATTGAAGTGGATCCTTCAAAAATAGAGGTGATTGACAAAATGCCCATCCCAAATTCAGTGAAAGCAGTAAGAAGCTTTCTGGGACATGCTGGTTTCTACCGAAGGTTCATAAAAATTTCTCAAAGATAGCAAAACCATTATCAGAATTGTTAGAGCAGGACAGAAAATTTGATTTTAGTAGAGACTGCATGGAAGCTTTTACAAGGTTGAAGGCAGCATTGGTGACAGCTCCTATGATGCAGCCACCTGACTGGAATGCACCCTTCGAATTGATGTGTGATGCAAGAAACTTTGCTTTGGGAGCAGTCTTAGGGCAGAGAAAAGATAAGATATTCAGGTCAATATACTATGCCAGCAAGACTATGGATGGAGCTCAAAGGAACTACACAACTACAGAAAAGGAATTGTTGGTTGTAGTATTTGCTTTCGACAAATTCAGGTCATATCTGGTGGGAGCTAAGGCCACAGTATTTACAGACCATTCTGCAATTAAGTATCTGATGGCCAAGAAAGATGCTAAACCAAGACTGATCAGATGGATACTCTTATTGCAGGAATTTGATATGGAAATTAAAGACAGAAAAGGGAGAGAAAATCAGGTTGCAGACCATCTGTCAAGATTAGAAAACCCTTTTGGAGTGGATGATACAGTTCAGATCAATGACAACTTTCCAGATGAACAACTGATGGCATGCAGTGAAGAGGCACCCTGGTTCGCAGACTTTGCTAATTACTTAGCCACTGGGAGAAAGCCATATGGACTACATGGGCAGCAGTTGAAGAGATTTTTGCATGATGCAAAATTCTATTATTGGGATGATCCAACTCTGTATAGACTAAGCCCTGATCGAGTTTTCAGGAGGTGTGTACCAGAGTATCAAATTCCATCCATCCTGAGTGAATGCCATGCTTCAGCATATGGGGGGCATTTTGGAGGACAGAGAACAGCAGCAAAAGTTCTTCAATCTGGTTTCTTCTGGCTAGGAATCTTCAAGGATGCTTATGAGTTTGTCAAGAATTGTGATCGATGCCAAAGAGTGGGAAATCTGCCTACCAAGAATGCTATGCCTCTGAATAACATCATTGAAGTGGAGTTATTTGATGTGTGGGGAATGGACTTTATGGGACCATTCCCATCATCTTTTGGGAATGAGTACATCTTATTAGCTGTGGACTATGTGTCTTGGTGGGTGGAGGCATGTGCTTGCATGCACAATGATGCTGCAACAGTGATGAAGTTCTTACATAAGAACATCTTTACAAGGTTTGGCACACCTCGAGCAATAATCAGTGATGAAGGCACTCATTTCATTAATAAGAGCCTGTCTGCTATGCTTTCAAAATATAACATCAACCACTGAGTTTCAACTGCATATCACCCACAGACTAATGGGTTGGCAGAGCTCTCCAACAGAGAAGTGAAGAGTGTTTTGGAGAAAGTAGTGAACACCACTAGAAAAGACTGGTCAAAGCACTTGGATGACTCTTTGTGGGCTTACAGAACAGCTTACAAAACTCCACTGGGGATGTCTCCATACAAGTTGGTTTTTGGAAAAGCCTGTCATTTACCTCTAGAACTGGAACACAGAGCTTATTGGGCAACCAGAAAGCTTAATTTTGATCCAAAAGCAAGTGGAGCAAAGAGGCTTTTAGTATTGACTGAATTGGATGAGTTGAGGCTTCAATGTTATGAGAATGCAAAACTATACAAGGAAAATGTGAAGAAATGGATGATAGCAAAATTGCAGAAAGAACCTTGGAGGAAGGACAGTAAGTGCTCCTATTCAATTCCAGGCTGAGACTGTTCCCTGGGAAGCTGAAGTCCAGATGGTCAGGACCGTTCACCATTGTAAAGGTTTATCCCTATGGAGCAGTGGACCCGAACGATGAAAGTACTGGAAACATATTCAAAGTCAATGGTCAAAGAGTGAAGCAATACCATGGTGGGAGCATTGAGAGAGAGAAGGCTTCCACCCAAGTCAAAGAACCGTGATGAAGAGGTACCCTGAGTCATCATGAGGATTAGATGAAACATGTGATGATGACTCAGGCATTTACTTTTAATTGTTCAGTTTTTAGCTTAATTTTAATTTCATGCCTAGATAGATTTATGTTCTAATTTCATGTCTAGATAGTAGTAATGCTACAGCCTGTGAGTAGCATGTGCATAGTGTGAGTTTAGGTTTAAATCTCAGTGTTAGTTAAATTTAAATTCCCGCATTTTTATATTTGCTTTTAGAATTATTTAGTTTTAATTTAGACGTGAAAATTATGTTGACAGCACTGTGCATTAAGGCAATTTTTACAGAAAAAGTAGACTTGGCTTAAAACTAGCCGTTAAAAGGGAGAGAAGGTGACGCACGCACTGGAAAATTACTTTTATGGCAGACGGTTTGTGGCCAGTATCCTTTCAAAATAAAAATTGTGTCTTTTCGAAGGTAAGTCGAAGGGTTACCTTGTTTATTGTGTCTCTTAAGCTTAAAATAGCATTATATTTATTCTGTGTTGATCATCGAGAGAAAGCCATTGTCTTTCTATTTTGAGCATGCGTGCAAAACTGAGTGAACAAGTTTGAGTGAAATAGAGGAGTTCGTCGTCGAACAGGTAAGTTCTCTTTATTTTTTTTCCGAGTGCTCTCTCTTCCTTGAGTTGTATTTTTGAAAAAGTATGGAAGCATGCAAGAAAAGGGGTAATGTTCTGTAAAATTTTGAAAAGCCTCAGTTTGAATGTTTATAAAATTAACCGCATGTTTTCACATGTGATGAAGGAAGTTGAATTTCAGTGAACAAATTCTCTGGGTAGAACTTTTCTAAACTTAAGGCTGTGTAATTTGGGATGTATGCTTGTAATTTAAAGTAGTTGTGACATGCAAGTACGGAATCTCTTTAATTTGCAGTCAAGAAATACCCCTGTCTGTGGACTTGCGAAGTTTTGATTTTTGAACATTCTATTCGAAGTTCAAAGTTTGGGGGGTGGTTTCTTGTTTCTGTTTACTGGGTAAGCTAGGGAAATTTCTGAAGAACTTGTAGGCATAATTGTTTAATCAAATTATTTCTGTGGAGATTAAATATGTTCTTCCTGTGCTTAACTTAAGTAATCTCTGCAGAACCAAACATGAGAACTAAAAGGAGTGGGAAGAAGAGACCAGGGATGGAGATAGAAACACCGGAAGCAAGCCCTGAGAAAGTGGAGATAGCCTCACCAAAGAAGAAAGACAAAGTTGCTGCTAAGCCAAAGGAGCCAGTACAAGGTCTGAGGAGATCCGCCAGGGCTGCAGTTTCTATCATGGCTCAGAGGGCAGCCAAGTTACCCAAAACAAGCATGGCAAACCCAGTGGTGATTCCAGACGCACCTGCCAAGAAATCCAGGGTAGAAAAGCCCAAAACAAAGAAGGATAAACTGATGGATTTTGTGGAAGCAGCAACTTCAACTGCTGAGAAGGTGATGAAGGGAGATTCCAGTGCAAGCACAAGGAAATCTGAGACCGATGAATTAAAATCAACTCCAAGGAAAGACAAGTCCGAAGAAGAGCATGTTGGAGAACATGAAGAGGGAAGTGAGGAGAACTCCCAAAATGATTCTGAGAGGACAGAAAAGGTTGATGACAGAGAACAAGGAAATTCTGAAGAGAAACAAGGATCTGACACTGTTGGGGATAAGGATGAAGCACAAGGTGAAGAGAAGATTGAGGAGCAACAAGAAGTGGCTGAAGAAACTTGGGCAAAAACAGAGACTGAAGTACAACCAGGAAGTCAAGATGAGGACCAAGGAGAAGTAGATGCTGAAGCATCTCAAGAGTATGAGACTGAAGACCCTGGCACTGAGAATACAAAAGCTGATGCTAAACAGAAAGGTAAAGGAAAGAAGCCAGTTGTACAATCAAAGAAACGAAAGAGGAACGAGCCAGATGACAAAGTGGAACAAGAAGAGATTCCCAGGAATCCGAAGGCAGGAAAGAGAAAGAAGATTGTGGCGGTAAAAGAAACTGGAGAAAGCTCTCGGAAAAAGAAAGCTGAGAAGGACAAAAGAAGAGAGGTAAAGCGAGGGAAAGCAAAGATTGTGGATCAAGGGCAACTTACACCCGAAGAAATAGAAAACTTACCGAAGTTTTCTTCAGCCAAGCACAAGGCCAGGATGCAAGAGGTAGTGAACAGAAAGTTTTTAATGGAAAGGGAATTTCGTGACCTAAAAACACTACCAGAAGAGCTGGTGTGAATAATCGAGAATCAAGGATGGGAGCTATTTGATGGGGTGCAGTCGGCCCCTGTCATTGCTTTGGTGCGGGAGTTTTATGCCAACTGTGAACAATCAACCACCAAGGATTATGAGTTGGAGGCCGTGGTCAGAAGGAAGAAAGTTCTGCTGAACCCCAGAACACTGCATGAAGTCTACGACACTCATCCTCCACAGCCAGATAAGTTCATGGAGCTCTATACCTCTGTAACGAGAGAATAGCTTGATGAAGCCTTGCATGCTGTGGGAATACAGGGAGCACAATGGATTGATGAAAGCAAGGATAATCTCTATGTCTACTCCAAGTTTTTGAACGCTGAGGCCAACCTGTGGCTGCACTTCCTGAGGAACAGAATCAGCCCAACCACACACAACACAGCAGTCAGCCAGGACCGGATTCTGATGACAGCAGCTATTATAAAAGGAGACCCCATTGATATCGCACCATTCATTATGGACTCAATAGCCTTTCAAGCATCTAAGAGGGCAGGTCCACTTTTCTGTCCTTCTTTGATCTCTCAACTTTGCAAGAAGGCTGGGTTGCCCTTTCATGACGATGAGCCGAAGAAGATTGCCAAAGGATACTTCAATATCCAGTATTTGAAAAAGAGGCATGCTGCTGCACAGACCAGAACACATGAAGCTGGGCTTAATGATAGAGAGGTGAAATTGGAAAATCTGCAGGTGGAGCTGCTGGAATTGAAGACCAAGCAGGCCAAGCTTCTGCGAGGGTTCAAGGTGCTGCATAAAGTGTTGTTGGTTGTTAAAGCTCAGAACAGGAAGTTGTTGTAGAAGAAAGGGCGATCCAGGAAGACAAAAGGAGATGCTGGGAAGATGGCATGAAGAATTTGGTCCTTCCTAAACTTCAACTTTGCTTAAAAACAATGTCTTTAATTTGGTTCTCTACTGTGTTTTTGTTTGCTTTTGTGATGGATGGTAGTTGTTGTTTTGATGTTTTTGTGTCATTTCATGTTGGTGATATGTTAGAGCATGAATTTTTTTTTTTTAAATAGAATGTTATGTTGATCTGGTTGTTTCTGTTCAAGCCCGATGATGCCTTTTTCTTTTCTTTCCTTTCCTTTGCATGATAAGTGATGAATAGGATGATTGAGAGTCAGTCCCCATTTTGTTTCTAAGTTTAGCTTTATACATTTTTAATCAAGTTTGAAGTGCAAAGCTCATGGCTCAATGTTCTTTGAAAACTTGATATGCTGGATATATGCTTGAGCTTAGCTGGTACTGAATTCTTAAGATAGAATGTGAGATGTCACCTACCTTGAGATTTAGACTTGCTTGAGGCGAAATTTAGAACAAGTACTGCACCTAGAGATGATTAAGGCCATCTTTTGATCTTTGTGCCTTCAGATCTTTCTTTGAATGATAATCATTTACCCTTGAACCTAGATTTTGAGCCTGGGCCTATTATTCTGCATACCTTTCATATGTTAGCCATTTATCTATACACGTCCCATTCCTAGTGGCTAATTCTAATTTTTTCTTCTCTTTTAAACATTGAGGACAATGTTTGTTTCAAAGTTTGGGGGGGGGAGGGGTAACACTCCTACCGTAGTGTTTCTTTTTGGTAGACTTATTTGAAATTTATCAAAAATGCAAAAAAAAAAAAAGAAAAAAAAAAAGAGAAAATAAAATCATTAGATAAATCATCTTTTAGTGTTTTGATTGTGCAAAGAATGTACATAGTGTTGAAATATGGTCAATAGTTTGATGTTTGTTATTAGAATAAGTCCTTTGTTTGAATTAAAATTTGATGATGCCTCTAGAGTTTAGTCACTACTATCCAAAATCATCCTACCTTTTGCCCATGGCCTAACATTAGAAGCTTTTGAAGTCCTTTTGATCTAAGTGTAGTATGAGTTCCATTAGTGGAGAACAAGTTTGAGATTGATAGGTAGATAAAAACAGTGGCATTGATGATTAAGTGCACTTGAGTAGTTAGTTAAGGTTAAGCTTGAAAATATGCCAGCTATCATTGCAAATTGTTTGTTTTGGAACTTTGGATTTCAAACTTGATTGTTGTATTTAGCTAAACTTGTGAAATGGTGGTGATTGAAGCTTGATTAACTGAAAGTCGTTTATTATGCTTTCTTTTTGATCTTTTGTTGAGGGCACCTGATGAACTGGAAATTGACTAGATTGGGATAGCATTTTATTCATTTCCTCTTGTTTATTTGAGTCCTAGTCTAGTTAATTAAGGACAAGCAACATCTCAAGTTAGGGGGGGTGATAACTCTCATAAAGAGTTATCTTTTACTCTTTTCTAGCTTGTTTAGGATGTTGTTATAATAAGATTTGTTCCAGTTTTAGGTCTATCGTTGGTTTTTTTATATCTTTGCTGCATTTATGTTCTATTTTGCTAATTTAGATATTTAATAAGTTTTTGCAAGTTTTTGTGAAGGTTTTTCACCAGGTTCGGGATGCTAAAGCTTTTCAGTCGTACATTGGTCAAGAATTGTGCTCGAGCATAAGAGTCGCATTGAAGTAATATGGAGAAGACATTTTCTGGGACCACTTGGAGACAAAGATCAACCACTTTTTGGATCTTGTATGCCGATGACGACAGGTGTCGCCATGCGAGCTAAGACAGTGTAGAAGGGCTAAAAGTGCTTCCACGTGTAAGAATCTGGAGTGGCAAGGGATGATCAATGGAAGGAATACAAGATAGAAAATATCAAATGAGGGGACAACACAGGAGATACAATACAACACACGAGCTGAGAGAGAATTTTCTGAGAAAAAGGTGGAGAGCGTGCGGCGGAAGCAAGAAGTTCCATAGTCTGTCGATCGTCGTCCTAGTGTTATTTGCTTTCATTTAGCTTTTTGTAATTCGAATCTGAAGATGGTGAATGATCTTGAGCTCTCTTTTGTTTTTTCATTTGAATATGAGCTAAATCACTTTGCACTTGGGTTGTGGGTATTTTATTTGAACTTGAATATATGTTAATACTTGGTCTTGTTTGAATCTGAGTTTGTTTATGATTTTGGATTACTTAATCTCTTGAGCACGGCAGTGAGTAGAGATTTATCACCTATTGAAACCGAAAGGATAGATAGGCCGAGGGAGTCATGAACAACCATATTTGTTTCATAGGCATATGGAAAATTGTGGCTTATTGTTAACCCCTGCTTAGGATTGTTGCGTTTGACTTCCATAACAAGCATAGGCATATGTTGTTTGGTAGAAGGGTGCAGATCTAGTGGAGTGACAACTTGCTAGGCACATTGCGTGTGGTTTTAAGACTCAGAGGAATGCGAGACCAACGCTTCAGCATATAGGATAGTGAGAATAAAGATTGTCCAAAACCCGAGTGTGTCTTCCATCTTTGTCTTTGCGAATTTATAAGTCTGCATGATCATTTTGTGGCAGGAAGAATTGTTGCTTTTATTTGCTTTTCTTGGTTTCATTGTTTATGCTTATTTACATTTTAGTTAGAGTACACAACACATCAAAACAAATTTACAAGCAATTTCGTGTGCACGGCTTAAAACATGCACTCTCTAGGGTTCGATATCTGGTCTCCTAGACTGTACTACTTGTTGATTGTGTACACTTGCACACAGTTCTGTAGATACACTGCAGCACACAACATACACCCAATCTGCCACGGGGTTTTTCCAATGGAAACGCATCATCTTCTCCAATTTATTGGAGAATGATCTCACTTTTGGATTTGTGGTTTTTCACAAACTCGTCCTCTAAGAATCTCGTGTTGGTGCTAACAACGATCTTCTGATCCTCAGGACAGTAGAAATAACCACCTTTAGTTTGTCTGGGGTATCCCACGAACAGCATTAGCTTGGACCCACCTTCTAAATTATCAGGTTCCTTTGACAAAACATATGCCGGACAACCCCACACTCGTATCTTTGACACACTAGGCTTTCGCCCTCACCAGAGTTCCGAGGGTGTCTTTAGAACTGACTTAGAAGGTACCAGGTTTAGCAGGTACGCCATTGTTAATAACGCGTGGCCCCAAAACGAAACAGGCAAGTTTGCATAACTCATCATGGACCTAATCATTTCAAGAAGAGTCATATTTCTTCTTTCCGCCACACCATTCTGCTGAGGAGTGCCTTGTTCAGTCCATTGGGATGTAATCCCATGCTCTGATAAAAATTGCAAGAACTCATCACCGAGATACTCGCCACCATGATCAGATCGTAATGACTTAATGGTCTTGTTTAACTTCTTCTCTACTTCAGCCTTGAATTCCTTAAATTTCTCAAAGCATTCAGACTTATAGTGAAGTAAGTAAACATACCCGTATTTCGAGTAATTGTCAATAAAAGTGACGAAATACTTAAATCATCCACGAGCTTGCGTAGACATCGGTCCACATAAGTCAGAGTGGATCAATTCTAACACATCACTTGCTCGAGACTGCTTGCCTTGAAAGTCCTGGTCGCCATCTTTCCCTCTATACAGGATTCACAAACTCGATGTGGAACTACCTGGATAGAATCCAACGTTCCATCATCCACGAGTCTGTTGATCCTCTTTAGACTGATGTGACCTAGTCTCAGATGCCATAGATATGTAAGATCCTCATCAGAACGTGAAAACTTTCTCTTCTTATGATTGAATGAGTTATATGCAGCATTCACGGAAGATTCATGCAAACAAGTTATGATATAAAGAGAGTCTTTCTGTATCCCATGATAGATAACACCATTATTGCCATTGATAGAAACATGACTATAAAAAATAACTAAAAATCCATCAATTATTAAACGGAAAATAGAAATAAGGTTCCGCCAAAAATTCGGCACATACAAAACATCTCTTAAAATCAAAACTTTGTCTTGAAAGCATAATGTAACATCTCCAACTATTGCTGCAGACACACGAGCAGCATTACCCATGGAGATCGTCACCTCATCATCATTCAGTTGCCTTGTTGGCCTGAATCCCTGCAAAGTGTAACAAACATGATCAGTAGCTCCAGTATCCACTACCCACGAATGGGTAGAAACAGATGTTAAACATGTTTCCGTTACAAATGCTAATGACGTACCTTGTCCAACCCGCTTGGTTAGACAATCCTTCTTCCAGTGACCAGTTTTGCCACAATAGAAACACTTGCCCTTCTTCCCCGGTGTCACTGTCTTCTTTTTACCAGAACTTTTGCTTCCAAAGGTTGTCTTCTTGAATTTCTTTCCAATCACCCCTTTAGGCTTAGCATCTTTCGATGAAGCAGGGCGACTACCAGAAGAAACCAAGATTGCCTTTTTAGGTTGCATGACTGATTCAGCTGCCATTAGGTCACTAAGTAACTCATTAAGAGTGTACTCCTTTTTAACTCATGACAACATTCAGTCTGAAGTTCTCAAAAGACTTCGGAAGTGAGTTGAGTATGATATCGACCTGGGCTTCCCCATCAATATCTCCTCCATGCAATGTTAATTCATCCATGAGGTGAGTCATGGAAACAACGTGCTCCCTCACTGAGCTACCATCAGTCATTTTACAACTCATGATTTCCCTCAAGAGTTTAAATCAGATAGCTCTATCCGATTCCCCATAAGTAACTGTGAGACTATCCATAATCTCAGATGCTTTGTGATAGTGCTGATGTTGTTGATGGAGCACCTTAGACATGGTGGTCATCATGTAGCACTTGACCACATTGTTAGACTTGACCCACTTGTCATAGAGGTTCCGCTCCTCATCAGTTGACTCAGCAGTAGGGACAGCTGGACACGGAGTGTTAAGAACAAATTGATGTTCCTCTGCAACTAGGATATAATCCAAGTTGCGTTTCCATTCCAGGAAATTCGGACCAGTTAATTGATTTTGTGCCAAGATATTGATGACATTATTCATAGACATATCTGAAAACAATAATGATTAAAGTAAGAACATACATGCAGAACATTGAAACAAGTATGCATTGTAACCTTTTGATGAACCAATACAGTTGTTTCCCCCAATTTCCTAGGTGCATCTACCCCAAGCTCCTTTCGAAGACGTTTACGATAGACCACCTAACCAGACTGCTCTTTGAAGTTCTAGTCTTTAATTTCAATCTATGTCAGGTATTCGCCGGCAAATGAAATTAATAATCGGAGATAAAACTAAGACCATGTTCAACCTATCTGAGCAAGGACATCATTCATGAGCTAGTAGTCAGGCAACATCTAAGCATTTGACCACAATTCTAACTCCGGAAGAAAAAAGGACGATTTGTCATACGTACTAGACCCATGACGCATGCGTCTTACAACCTTTGTTATCTCATTTAAAATAATCCTAGAGAACTTATGAACAAATTAAGTAAGCAGGCTACGGTCGTGTAGACGTCTACTCACTTCACTGTTTACTTCTCACATGTTTAAATGTTTTATTTAGAAATCTCATCTATTAGAACTTATGAACAAATAAAATAAGCAGGCTACGGTCGTGTAGACGTCTACTCACTTCACTGTCCACTTCTAATAAGAGAACGCATTGTGGAGGTCTTGTTGATTTCAATTAAAAAATCTTGCTTAGTCTTTTTCTTTCAAAAGGTTCTTATGCGCACAGATTATTTTATGATCCATAAATTATGTCACATCTAAAATTCCATCATATTTCCCAACATCATTCCAGAATTTATAGACTAAATTTAATACATAAAATAAATCACATAAAGCATGCTTTGAACAGCAAATAATAAAGCAGTAACATGCTTCCCTATTATCTACAACATGCTTTAAAAATAAATAATAAAAGCAGTAGCATGCTTTTCTATTATTTACTAGTGTGCACATAATAAATCACATCATACGAGAATATAATAAATAAAATATCATACGAGAATATAATAAATAAAATAAAAATTCTCGTGGCCCCCTAATGCAATTACATGGGAAATAAAAAATAAACCTATCTATTACAAGGCTTTATTTAATACAGATCTTCAAACTGGGCTCCCACTCTTTAATTTGGAATCTGCAACTTTGGGCTGGAAAAATAATGCGATTTGGGCCAGGAATTAGGGTTTCAGGCCCATAGGATTAAAGAAAACCCTAATTTGTAGAAACCCTAGTTTACAGTAATTCGGGCCGCCTCCAAGCCACCGCGCCCGTGCCAAGCCCACGTTTGAAACCCTAGCAGGAAACAGCTAGGGTTTACAGCCGCCTGCTTCACCACCCAAAACTGCCGCCGCCGCCTTAACTGCCAGCCTCGTCACCCAACGCCGACAGAGATGCCGCCTGCGCCCATGACGGGCGCCACCCCGCCGGCGACCTCCTGTCCTGCGATGCTGTTGCTGGAGACGCATCACCGCGCGCGACAGTCATTGCTGCCTTCTACGCGCATGCTGCCGGTTGCCAAAAATGCGACCTGCGCGAGACAGCCATGGCCGCACTGCTCGCATTCCTCGCCTCCCACCGCTTTGCTGCACCACGGCGAACTGCGCCGGCTGGAGCCGGTATTGCTGCAACAGTGAGGAAGAGAGACAGGCTGCAAACTGCTGCTGCTCCAGAGCCCTTGTCGCACGTGACTGCTGCTTGCAGTAATCTGCCGCCGCCGCCAGCCACCGCCGCACACGGCTGCTCAGTCACCGAAACATGGCTGCACCACCTTCATCGTTGTTCTTGTTCTCACTCTCAATTCAGTTTACAGATTGAATAATAAAAATAATATAGCAGATCTAGTCTATTACATGATTTTTCCTATCAATCTAATCACGGATTTTCTCGCGATAAATGCAAAACAAAAACCAGAGAGGGGCCACGAGAACAAAAACATCCATGATAGTTTAAATCCATCCATAATAAATTAAATAACATGCATAAACTGAAAGTCAATATCTATTTTTTAACAGAGCCATAAAATACGAACCTGGCTCTGATACCAATTGTAGGAACTGAGTCTACAATAGGCGATGTGAATCGCCATTTATTTCTTAACCCCAGATTCGATTTATGGAACATCAAAATAAATTCTATGACAAACAGTAAATGCCCAATGCATGCTCCTATTTAATTTAATGCATAGATTCGAAGGAATACCTCAACTCCTGCGGATTGAATAACGACGGTAGATGGTTGATGGTGTTCCTACAGATCTGATCTTCTGATTGATTCCCTTGCTCGATCCGGAAATCTGGTGAGGATACGCTACCGGATTGAAACTGCACTAGAGGAACTCGATTTCTCATTTCCCTCTCTACTGCAGTCTGTCGCCCACTCTCTCACTCTCTCTAGGGTTTCGGTTTTGAAACTTCAAAACTTATGTGGGAAGTGAGAGAAATGATCTATTTATAGAACCAGAGATTGGGCTATTAGGGTTTAATAAACCCTAATGGGCTCAGAGCATTATTGGGCCAGACCAGGGATCAAATGCAAATAATAAAGTGGGCCTCCTATTAATTAATTCCATGATCAACCCAGAACATAATTAATTAATAAACATTAATTCATGCCACCAGAGAATTAATGCTGACCTATCCCTTTATTACCACGTTATTAGGAACAGGTTGCATTGACTTGGTTAATCCCCATATTTAAGGTTTCAGACATTCATTAATTAATTCAGCATATGACAATTAGCTACAATTAATTAATCTCTTATTATTCCTGAGTCGTACCACTTAACCTTTATCGCTTATGCTTCAATCAATGATTCAGCCTGCATGACTTAGCATAACGAACCTCGTGAGCTTTCCAGGGAATGTCACCATCCTGAAACGGATATGGTTATCTAAATCCAGCCTGAGGAAACCCCACACAAACTGCCATCACCCAAAATGTAGATATATGAGTACATGTAAGACTCTCCACCATAGCAAGTCAAAGTGACAGTCAACCCATGTGTGCCCCTCAGCCTTCAATAGACTTTAGGTCCGTCCAAGTTACCGAGATCTTTACTCATTCATATGTTAAGTAGAATGGTTCATCTCACTGTTGATCCTATCAATACATTGAGATGTACCGGTCACATAAAGCAGCTAACCTAAACCGACAACCAAACCAGAAACTGTCTCAGCTGTGATAACTATTTATATCTGCTAGGTCAAATGATCTATATGATCTTCTGTGATCTCTTACACACCGTATAATCTCCCTATCAACGAGATAACTGGATGTGTTTGTTCGCATCGTATGATTGTTAATTCAGATAGGAGTTGTTTATTGCAAGTCATTAATGATTACCAGTATATCAAACATAACGTTTCCCAATGTACCAATCATAATGCTTTTATGTATACAATTCCAACATGATACTCAAAACCAGAATCAGTCTTGTTCATCTTTTTACGAGAAACCTTTACCATAAATAGGGGTCGTCATACTTCGTTGAAACCCTATTGCATTCAAAAATTTCTAAGGCATTTATTTCTCTGACTCGATTATTCTCTTTCGATCTTCAATCATTTGAAATTAATGGCTAGACACTCACATACCGCTCAAACCATGGATTACCCCGAGCACGAAGTATCATTCATCGGCATATTCAAGGTCGAGGACGTTGATGAAAGCATCCACCATAGAAAGCTGGTGGTTTTTTTCGAGGACAAGGATAATAAAGACCGACTCACCATTGCGCAGAAGAGGGCAGCACAAGTTCAAAAGGAGAAGATTTTCTACTAGAAATTGGTGAAAAATAACTACGACCAGAAGCTCGTAGAGATGCTTCAAAGGGAGGGACTGGTTGATTTTCTCACCAGTCAGCCCATGAGGTTTCATCCTCACATGGTTGTTGAGTTCTATGCTCGTGCAGTGGTTGCAGAAGATGAATCTCATTTCATCACCTGTGTTTTTGGGAATAGCATCAAGGTGGATGCATAGATGTTGGGTAAACTCTACAACATAAGGACTGAAGGACCCGATGTCGCCACATACCTAGCTGACCACAAGGAGGAGATGAAGAAGACAATGCAGAGCCACTGGCAAAAGTGGAAGAAGGCCGATGTCAAGGCCAAGTGGAAGTCTTCCATCCCCAACTCTCAACTCAATGATTTCTACAAGATGGTTTGCGACATTGTAGTTCACATGCTACAATACGAAGTTGTCTCACTTTCAGAGCTCAGCGTGAAGAAATACAGTGTCATGATGGCACTTGATGATGACATCAAAGAAAACTGGGGTAGTTTCATCTATGGAAGGTTGCTGGAGAATGTGAAGAAGAACTTCACGATGAAAACTGATCAGACCTTCTCTTCCGTAGTCTGCTTCAGACTAAAGGTGAGCCACCTGATCGAGCAGCTGGTGGAGAGACTGGACTGTGGAGAGGAATTGTCCACAGCACAGACTTCATACCCCCCCCCCCCAATAAATCAATACAGGACAAAGGCATAACGAAGGAGCATGTTCATCTAACTGGCAGGCAGAATGTGGATCTTGATGAGCCAGTTGGAGAGGATGAGATTCCTCAAGGTGCGCTTGGAGAACAAGTTCCTGTAGGGGCTATGCCTCTGACTGCAGAGAAGGCAGTCGAGCTGGAGGAAATGAAGAGGAAAGCTGAACAGGACAGCTACTTCGAGATGATGGAAGGTTTGACTCCAATCACCTAGCTCCGGGAGATGATCAACCAACCAATTCCTCCACAAAAATAGAAGGGTAAACGTCACAGTCACCCTTCCCCTCACAAGCAACAGCAGCAGAAGAAGCAGAAGCTCAAGTCAACAATCGTCAAGGCTCCATCTATTGAGGGAGCAGGCCGAGGAAGGAAGAATGCATTTGCTAGCCATGCAATTCAAGTGTAAATACCAACACCTGGCAGCTACACCGAGGATCCTCCTGAAAAGATGACCAAGAAGAAGAGGACATTGGTCACCATGGCTGAGGCAGAGTCCAGAAGAAAAGTAAGGATTTAAGCCCAAATTGCCAAGGCCAGAGCTTAGAAGAAGGCCAGAGAGGAAGAACTGGCGCGAGAGTTGAAGGCCAGAGATGAGGCTTTTGACAAAATCAAAGCTGATACAGAGGCTCGAGAGAGGCAGATGGCCGAAATCTTAGCCAAAGCGGCCAAAGGCAAGGAAAAGGCGATTGAAACGCCAAAAGGCAAGGATGTTTTGATCTGACATGGGTCAAGCCCCCTACTAAAATGACCATCCAAGAGCCAGTTTCTGAGCAACCAACAGGATTCCCAGAGATAATGACCGATGAAACTTTCAACAAACTACTAAATGAGGTTATTCCTGCATATGTTGAAAAGGAGGTCACCAATAGAGAAGTGGACATTCTGGTTGAAACTGAGAAGGTGGAGGAAGCATTAGCCACACAAGGGGAGACTAATGTTTCTAAGGAAGTTGAAGAAGAGCGTGCGACCACCTCGAAAAAACTGGCGTTGTCAGTTGTGCAAGGGGAAAATGACAAAGTAGGAGAAGCACCAGTGCACAAGGGGAAACTGGGACTTCTCAAGCTGACGAAGATTGGGCGACCACCCCTGAAAAACTAGCATTGACAACAGAAGAGGTACCAGTTCTAATTGGTAAAGAAAACTTATCTTCTTTCGACCTTGTTACCTCTGATGCAAATAGCGAAGATTTTATGGAGGCCAGGAAGATATCGACTTTGAAAAAGATCTGAATGGAATTTGGAGGATTCATCCATGGGACAACAGGGATGATGTTGAATCCAGAATGCCCTATCCGATCCCAGCATACAAGATCCCACTGGTCGGGCTACCTTACGCTGAATTTGCTACTGAACGTATCAAAAATTGGTTGCCCACCAGTCCCGGAGATTGATTATGCAAACAAGGATTTAATTCCTTGGGCCACAGCCATCTCCCTATGAGTAGAAAAGCAAGTAACCTGGGAGATTGAAAACCTCTACGGTGCTATTTTGGGAGATGACTCGGAGGAGACAAGCGTGCTGAGGAGTGAGTTCAGATGCTGGAGGAGATTTGACATATGTGCTAGAGAGCTGCACCAGGAGGATTCAACCATCATGAAAGCTAGCCTTGGTCTAACCTTTTGGCGATCCAAAGCATGGTGGGCTGACCTGTAGAGAGCTGTTGGGATTGTATACTAAAAGCATTTATGATTAAATGTATTTGTAACAATAAAATGTTTGATACAGTGGTCTTCATAAGTGGGTTACATAAACATAGTCGCTACCTGATACAATAAACATACGATACAAACAATAATATCCTATTATCTCGCCTATAGGGATGACCATATGGTGTGTAGGAGATCACAAAGGACCATATGGATCGTTTGACCTAGCGAGATATAAACAAGTATCACGCCTGAGACAGCTCCTGGATAGGCTGTCAGTTTAGGCTGCGATACATCAGTATATAAGTGAGCTTATCCTAGCTACTTGATGTGTCGGTACATCTTTATGTATTGATGGGATCAACCGTGAGATGCACCATTCTCATTGACATATTAATGTGCCAAATCTCAATATACTTGCTATGATCTTAAACCTAATAGAAGGCTAAGAGGCATACACAAGTTGACCACACTTTGACTTGTTATGGTGGTGAGTCTTACATGTACTCATATATCTTCATCTTGGGCGTGGAGGTTTGTGTTTGGACTGCTCAGGCTGGATATGTACGTAATCATATACGTTTCAGGATGGGGACATTCCCTGACGAGCTCACAAGGTCCATTATGTTAAACCCTGCACATTGAATTATTAATTCAGGCATAAGTGAAAATGAGTAAGTGGTACTACTTTGGAAATAAGAGATTAACTAATTATGGCTAATTATCATAAGCCAAATTAATTAATGAATGTCCGGATTCTTAAATAAGTGGATCATTCAAGTCTAATGCAACCCGTTCCATACAACGTGGTAATAAAGGGGTGTGTCAATATTGATTTCCTTGGTGAAAGCAAAATAATGTTTTATTAATTAATTATGTTCTTGGTTGGACAAGGAAGAATTAATTAATAAGGATGGCCCACTTTATTATTTACATTTGGTCCCTGGTCTGGCCCACAAACTGCTTGAGCCCATTAGTGCTAGGGTTTGCAAACCCTAACACTTCATATAGCCCTTCTCTCTCCAAATCAAACACACAACAAATTATTTAGTACATAGTATTGAATCAGAGAGAGAAAGGAGGCAGCTACACCAATCAAGAAAGCTGATCAACTTTCTCGAAGCTTTGGTGGAACTCGGTTGCGTATCCTTACCAGATCTCCGAGGAGCAAGGGATACAGATCAGAAGATCAGATTTGCTGGAACACATCAGCATTGATTCGATCCCCACATCCTAATTTCATCAACACCGCCATCCAGATTCAAGAAATCAGAAGCTGGAGTTCAGGTATTCCATAAATCCATCCTCTACAATTAAATATTAGAAGCATGCATAGGTTCGCCAAGTTTATTCAATCTACTATTTATTTTTTATATCCTACGAACGATCCAAAGTGCTAATAATAAAAGACAATTCACATTGTCTATTGTAGACTAAGATCCTACAATTGGTATCAGAGCCAGGTTTGGATTCTAAGGCTCTGTCTTAAATAAACTAAGATTGAATAAATATGTATGTCTCTTATTTATTGTGGTTGGATTTGAATTGTCGTGGATGTTTTTCTTCATGTAATAGATTTAGATCTATTTTTATATTTTTTTTTATGAATCTAGAAAAACAAAGAACAAAGAACACAGTGCATCAGACACGACAACACCATCGTAGTACACAGCGGCGTAACCCTAGTTCCCTGCATGGTTGGGCCGCACCCAGATTTTGTCTGTTGCTGCGCATCTTTCCGGCAACGATGGCAGGTCTGGCGAGGAAGCTAGGTGGCTGCGCACATCAGGCGCACGGCGGTCTTGCAGGAGGTGGGGCTGCGTCCAGTGGCTGCAGGAATGGTAGCGGCGCGCGCACAAACACTAGGGTTTCTGCGCGGATACACCTCAGCCATTTCTGGCTTTCCACAGCGTCGCTGCGCGCGTCGGTGGTTTCGAGAGCAAGAAGCAACAGAGCAGCGCAGTGGGGTGGTGCGCGGGTCAGCAGCGATGTGGCATGGGTTGCTCTGTTTGTAGTTTTGTTGTACCTGTTGTCTCGTGGTGGTGGACAGCAAAAGGTGCGCATCGCGGTGGTGAAGCAGCAAAGGTCGTGCTGCTGCGCGCAACGATGGCAGTGCAGTGCAGCTAAGCTGTGGCTGCTGCTGGTTTGCGTTGGTGCGTGCCCTTGCCATTCTGACGATGGTGACGGCTTCTACTGTGACGACCGAGTGACGGGCGGCGACTGTTGCAAACTAGGATTTCCAAACCCTAGGGTTTGCATATTCAGACCGATCTGTGGGCCCATCGGCCCAAAAGCGGCCCGCAGACTTGAAAAATTTGGGTGTTGATGTCATTTGGGCCCAATCTGGGCCTGAAACCCTAATTTGCATGTCGAATGTTATTTTTCAGCCCAGATTCAGATTTCAAGTACAACGGAGGCCTAGTTTGAAGATCTGTATCGAAATTAAATCTTGTAATAGTTAGATTTAATTTATTTCCCATGTAATCGCATCTGAGGGGCCACGAGAATTTTATTTGTTTATTTATATGTTTCTTGCATAATGTGATTTATTATGTGCACACTAGTCAATAATAGGATAAGCATGCAACTGCTTTATTTATTTACTGTTAAAGCATGTTGTAAATTTTATTTGTTGAGCATGTTTTATGTGTTTTATTTTATGTTTTGGATTGTGTCTATAAATTCCGAGATCATATTCATTTATGATGGAATTTTAGATGTGGCATAATTTAAGAGACATAAAATAATGTGTACGCATGGAACGTTTAGAAATTAAAATACTAAGCTAGATTTTAGTTCTTTTCAAACTAAAATCATTAGACCTCCACAAATACGACTTCTCATTAGAAGTAAGGCATCTCGAAGCATAAACATCTACTTGGGTAGCTTGCATTAGAGGTCCCTTACCAGTTCTAATGCAATGAGGTTTCCAAATAAGACATTTATTTTAAGATGAGAAGTGGGAGCCTCTAAGCAAACGTCTACTCGAGTAGCTTGCATTGAGACAACTCTCACAAGTCTCTAAGATTAATCTAAATGAGATAATGGAGGATGTAAAGGGCATGCGACATGGGTCTAGTACGTATGTCAAATCACCTTTTATCATCCAGAGTTAGGATTGTGGTTATTTTGGCTTAGATGTTGCCTAGAGTATAACTCATTTGTGTCCTTGCTCCAGATAGGTGAACATGGTCTTAGTATCTCCAATGTTAAATTCTGTTGCTGGTGGATACCTGGCATAGTCTGAAATTAAAGGACCTAGTTAGGTCTGGATGAGCGTCTGCCATAAACGTCTACTTGGGTAGTTTGCGGTAAATTAGCTTGGGCAATTGGAGGAAACAAATTGAATTAATTTATCTAAAGGTTACTATGCAAATTTGTTTCAATCGTTCTGTATGTATGTGCCTACTTTAATCTGCTTATTTTTTTTTTTCAGATATGTCTATTATTACATAACTCATTAATTCTATTGTAAACAATTCCTTGACTGGTCCGAATTTTTCTGGATGGAAAAGTGACATTGTCAAACTTCTGGATACCTTTGGACGTTTGTTTGTTCTGCAAATTCCCTGTCATAGTTTGCCGACCAATACATCTTCCAACGAGGAGCGTGCACAGTATGACATGTGAATGTGGTCAAATGGCATGGCCAGACAATACATCTTAGGTCTTATCAAGAGCATTGTAAGACAGAAAATGGGTTAGGACTGTTCAGTGCGTGAACATGTGGAATCACTCATTCAACTCATCGATGAGTACACATTAATAGGTGGTCAAATTGACAATGATGTCAAAATTGACTTGATACTGATAAGCTCGTAATTTGACTCACTTATCTATATTGTTTTCTAGTGTTTTATTTAGTTTTATCATGTTTATTTACATATTTTGAGCATGAGTATATTTTAGAGGGTATTATGCTTGTCATGGTGTGTTTTTATAGGTTTTAGGCCAAATTCAATGGAAACCCGTACCGAAAGCAGTTGATGTTCAAAGAAACAGTCACGAATTCCTTCACGCATGTAATCTGAGCTAATGGAGCATGGAAATGGAAATATCTTTGAGTTAGCTTTCCAATGCAACTGGATTCGGGTCAATCGGAGTTCGGGAGCAAAAATTATGGCCAAAACCGTGAGACTGCGCAGAAGGATCGAAAGGGGGAAAAAAGGTCTCTGTTTAGACCGACGTGAAGGCCACGTCGACCGATGCAAGGTGATCCACGTCAACCGACGCAAGGTCCATATCGACCGATGCGGAGGCAGAAAAAGGAATTTTCGAGATTTAATTGGTTAAATCATATTTTTGGCCCTAGATCCCAAATTATACACATCTACCTCTATAAATACGCATATAGCTCGAGTTTAGAGGGAAGAATTCATTATTAGAAAGGATTCCGTCATTATTCAGCCCTCAGTTTAGTTTTTATTCAAGTTTTTAGAGATTGAAGACTTGAAGAACCTTTATTTTTATTGTAAGTTTTTATTATGCAAGTTAATAATATGTTTCTTTTGTTTCTTTCCATCATGAGTGGCTAGAAACCCTAGAGGGTTCTAGGTCTATGTATAATTAATCATGTTTGCATGTTAGATTAATCAACTCGAATTACATGGTTTCAATTCCTAATTTAATTGAAAGAATTTAGGATTGATGATGGATCGAGAGATGAAATTGATTCTAAGTTCATAGTTGTTAATTGAAAGACCGAGAGGAGAAGATTAATAACAGGAAGAGGAATTAGAATACAATTGATTTTCTGTCTCAAAAGGAAGAGTAATTATTGTATTCTTGAGGTCAACCAAGCATAAATAGTCACATGATAGTAACCTAAGTTAAAATTGCCCAACCAAGGAATTTTAATACTTTATTTAATTTCCCACCATGATGAGTTGATTGATTTGGCATGTATTCTGATTGATTATTTGCCCTAGAAGCTATGTTCTTTAATATTGTTTTTCAAACCCTTTAAATTTTGGAATTGTTATGTTTATTTTTCAAAACCAAAACCAAAACCCAAATTTCTGTTTACTCAAACAATAAATCTTAAAACTGTGGTTAGTATATGAGATAATTTCGTTGCACAATTCCTCTGGGTTCGACTACCTTTGGGTATCTTATAAATTTATTTGCCACTGTATTTGCAATTAATCTGCGAATTTTGCAGTGAACAATACACAACACGCTACCGAAGTCATTTGATAACTTCAGAAATTCTGTTGAGAAAAACAAGAGTGAGTATACTCTTCACAGTCTGCTCAAGGATCTTGTGTCAGCAGAAGCTTCTTCAGTCTTTTCTGTGAGTCGCTCTGATTTGCTTCCGAGTCAGAAGAGTGATGTCATAAGAAAGAGGGTTGAAGGAAGCAGTGGGAGCAATCTTGCATTATCAAGCTTTTCCAGATCTCTTGCTAAAAGTTCTTCTAAGACACGTCGTAATGACATGAAGCAGAAGAATGGTAAAGGAGAGAGGAACAAGGGAAAGAAAAAAAACAAGAAAGACAAATGTTTCAAGTGTGGCAAGAAGGGTCACTGGAAAGTAAATTGTCCAAGTTTGGTAACTAAGGGACAAGGTACGTCATCTTTTGCATTGGTTGTTGAAACATGTTTAGCATCAGTTTTCTACTCCTTAGTGAGTAGTGGTTACTTAAAATGCTAATCATGTTTGCTACACTTTGCAGGGGTTCAAGTTGATTATAAAGCTTGAAAATGGCAGGATTACCAACTCCAAGAAAGCTGCTAGAGTTGCTGCTCTAGCTGATTGAGTTTTTACTTCTTCTTTATGATAAACAATGCTTTGTTTTGAAGAGATGTTTTTTAGAACTCATTTCCATTTATGATTTCATTTGATAGACTATCAGTTATTTTTTATAGAGTTCTACTTTATCATGATAAGTAACAGTGTTTTCTATCACGGTTAAATAGATGCTTCTCTTCATTATATGTTTACATAAACCAACAGTAATCTATGGCATATTAAAGGATCTTACTAGAGATGAGGTTACATCGGTCTTAATAGTGTTAAGTAATTCATGGGATTATGGATTTCATCCAGGTAATCCTGAGAATGGTACTTAGAAATACTACTTAGAGGTAAAAGATGATGATCAGGCCTTTAAATAGGCAATTGAGTCTCTAGGAAATGTTTCGTGTTTGCTCTGAGTGAATCTACTTCCGCAGTTGCCTTGAATAGGCATAGATACTGTACTCACTTGAGATATGGATATTGTTTATCTAATTCACTACAAGTCTGAGTCTCTTGCTTTAATCAAGAGCATTTATGACTAAGGTAGAGAAAAACCTAAACAAGATCATAAAAACATTATGATTCCTTCATGATGGTGTGTATCTCAAGTGGTATGTTTTACAGTATCTGGCAGAGCAAGAAATTATGTCTCAGTTGACAACACCCCTTATCCATTAAAGGGATGGTGTGGTCAGAACGAAAGAAATAAGATTCTTTAAAGAAGTTAAATTATGCAAGTTTTGCAAGTTTTTTGTTTGGGGAAGTGCTCCAAAAGGCAGTAGTGTATTTGCTTAATCTAGTGTCTTCTAATTCAGTTCCAAATACCCTAGTGGAATCTTGACTTCGTCGAAAGCAAGGTTGGGTAGTTCAACCTCGAGCTGACAAAGGAAGCTGATAAGTTAGAAGAAAGGTTTAAGCTAATACTGTTAGTGGGTTTTCCCAGGTAAACGAAAAAAATGGTTTCTTTACTATCATGCACATATGAGTTGCTGTTAAGGATGAAACCACGAATCAAAAAATGAGATTGTTCTCCAATGATTTGGAGAAAGACAATTCAAATCCATCAGGAAATATCCCGTGGCAGATTGAGCATACCTCGGTACGTATGGTACCACCTGCACGGTCGCCCGTGCAAGGTGGTAAACAACAAATTAATGCACCAATAACCGACACAATAAAAGGAGCATCGTTGCAGTGGGAGGGTGCCTTAACAGGATGTCTAGTATGAGTTCGTGGGAAAAAGTCTTTGGACTTACTCCCAGATGACGAACAACATTGTAATAATCCCTGAATTTGCAACAAAGTTATTAAAGACAAATTATGCAGTTTAATGACGTCAAGTCATGGATTCAAGAAATGAATAAGTAACAGTTATGGATGTAATCAGGATTAGTGCCACCAAATGGCTTTCCAGCTATGCGTAACTAAGTGATATACAAGAAGAATAATCATTCGAATGGTAACCTAGTATGTTTTAAAAGTCTAGGTTTGTGAGCAAGGTATGTTTTATAACAAGACCTTCTCACTGGTTGCAACTCTTAAATCCATTCGAACTCTTCTATCCAAAACAGCACATATGAACCTAAATATCTGGAAGATTGATGTCATCACTCGTGTTTTCACATATGTGTACCTTGATTAAAGGTGATGATACCTATGTGCAACAGCCACAAAGGTTATGTGAAGTAAGGTGAACAAAATTTTGTCTAGAAGCCAAAGAAGTTCAAGTGCGAACTTAAAGGAGCTTCAAGGTCATGAAACAAACATTTTGATATTGCATATCAAGAACGAGAGTTCCATGTACCAGTTATGTGTCAACGGAAGTGTGGTTTTCCTTGCACATTATGTAGATAGTATTTTCCATTCGGAAACGGTGTGGAGATATTGTCAGGCATAAAGAGATGGTTATCCGAACATTTTCAGAAGTAGGACATATGAGCTAATGGAATATCCTTTGGATTAAAGTCTTGTGTGATCACAAGAAAGGACGTTCAGGTGTCTCAAGTCGCTTAAATTGATTATGTGGTAACTTGTTTCAAGCCAAGAAAGGGTTGCTACATTTCTCTATATGGCGATGAACGAAGTCGGATATCTGTAATGCTATAAGTATGGTAGACAGATATCAATTCAACCCTGGAAAGGCACATTAGCTTATAATGTGCCCTGTGGGTTGAGTGGTATCGAATTTCCAGGAGGATCATAAAAGAAGGAAATTAACCTCTAACTATATGTTGTCTTTGGAGGAAGAGTTATAGGAAACTGACAAAGAAGTGTGTCGCAAATTCCGGTATGAAGGCTGAGTGTGTAACAGCTTCAAAAGCTTCGTAAGAAGCAGTATAACTCTGGTGTTGTCCTCTAGAGGTGTGTGTTTCGAGTTTGCCCAATAGAATCACAAAGTACAGTGATCATGCTAGTGCAATGACAAACTCAAGGGTACACTGGACTCTCAAGGTGGTGAAACACATTGAACATGTAGTACCACATCATACGAGAAATCGTGATAAGAGGTGATGTGTATAAAAAGGGAGCGATTGACATGAAAGATCTAGCAGATTTGTTTACACAATGTTTACCTCAAAGGACTTATGAGGATCACACTCATAGTTTGGATCTGAAGGTAAAGTCAATCACAAGATGATGGAGGTGTAAATGAGCTGGGTGATAAAAAGAAACACTTAATACTCTGATAAAGTAATGGTATTATGCTTTGAGTATAAGTGGAAGATTGTTGGGATAGTATACTAAAAGCATTTATGATTAAGTGTATTTGTAACAATAAAATGTTTGATACACTGGTCTTCATAAGTGTGTTACATCAACATAGTCGTTATCTGATATAACAAACATACGATACGAACAATAATATCGTATTATCTCGCCTATAGGGATGACCATATGGTGTGTAGGAGATCACAGAGGATCATATAGATCA
Source organism: Plectranthus barbatus (assembly GCA_026898455.1). Classification (NCBI taxonomy): domain Eukaryota; kingdom Viridiplantae; phylum Streptophyta; class Magnoliopsida; order Lamiales; family Lamiaceae; genus Plectranthus; species Plectranthus barbatus. The sequence goes on along the minus strand of JAPKLW010000374.1, from coordinate 233,569 downwards.
TTTGACCTCGTGAGATATAAACAAGTATCACGACTGAGACAGTTCCTGGATAAGCTGTCGGTTTAGGCTGCGACACGTCAGTATATAAGTGAGCTTATCCTAGCTACTTGATGTGTTGGTACATTTTTATGTATTGATGGGATTTACTGTGAGATGCGTCATTCTCATTGACATATGAATGTGCTAGATCTCAACATACTTGCTATGATCTTAAACCTAATAGAAGGCTAAGGGGCATAGACAAGTTGATCACACTTTGACTTGCTATGGTGGCGAGTCTTACATATACTCATATATCTGCATCTTGAGTGTGGCGGTTTGTGTGTGGCCTGCTTAGGCTGGACATGTAAGTAATCATATCAGTTTCAGGATGGGGACATTCCCTGATGAGCTCACAAGGTTCATTATGCTAAACCCTGCAGGATAAATTATTAGTTCAGGCATAAGTGAAAATGAGTGAGTGGTACTACTCAGGAAATACGAGATTAATTAATTATGGCTAATTGTCATAAGTCAAATTAATTAATGAATGAGCGAAATCTTAAATCTGTGGATCATTCAAGTCTAATGCAACCCGTTCCATACAACATGGTAATAAAGAGGTGAGTCAACATTGATTTCATTGGTGTAAGCAAAATAATGTTTTATTAATTAATTATGTTCTGGGTTGGACAAGGAAGAATTAATTAATAAGGAGGGCTCACTTTATTATTTGCATTTGGTCCCTGGTCTGGCCCAGAAACTGCTTGAGCCCATTAGTGTTAGGGTTTGCAAACCCTAACACTATATATAGCCCTTCTCTCTGCAGATCAAACACACAACACATTATTCAGTACGTAGTATTGAATCAGAGAGAGAAAGGCGGCGGCTACACCAATCGAGAAAACTAATCGACTTTCTCGAAGCTTTGGTGGAACTCGGTAGCGTATCCTCACCAGATCTCCGAGGAGCAAGGGATACAGATCAGAAGATCAGATCTGCTGGAACATATCAGCATTGATTTGATCCTCACATCCTGATTTCATCAACAATGCCATCCAGATTCAAGAAATCAGAGGCTGGAGTTCAGGTATTCCGTAAATCCATCCTCTGCAATTAAATATTAGGAGCATGCATAGGTTCGCATGGTTTATTCAATCTTCTATTTATTTTTGATAACCTAAGAACGATCCAAAGGGCTAAATAATGAAAGACAATTCACATTGTATGTTGTAGACTCAGATCCTATAAGAGCAGTCTCAAAGGTACCAGCTTTCAGAAAAGCAAGTTCGAGCACGACTCCTCCGAATCCGAGAATACAGAGTTGAAATAGGGGAAGATGGAGTACCATCAACTAAATTCATGCCAAGGCCTCCAACATCCACTCTTTTGGAGCCAACAACAGTCTGTGCACCCCCACCTCCTTCATTCCCAATCATAAGGTTATATGGTAATGAAGAAGAAGAAGCTGAAGACAGTCCCTTGATCAACCGTCGTCCAGCTATGAGACTTGCAAGGCAGCTTATGCAGGAAGTGATTCCTTCATCCATCTATTTGGCTGAACTTACTATTGCTGAGACTAAACGACAATGGGAGCTGATGAAGATGGAAGAACAAGACAGAGCAGCTCAGGCTCTAAGGAAACCTCTCATTAGAGTAGTCATTGTTGGCCCTCCCATTAATATCTCTCTGGATGAGTCAATCATTGAGGAGCCAGATGACTCACCAACTACCACCAGCCATCCTGAAACCTCTCATGCTCAGAATCTTGCCGTTGGTGTGCTGAACTACATCAACACTCAAATAGACAGTGTGAACCAAGAATTCAAAAGCCAGCTTGAGCAGACACGTGCTACTGTTGCTGAAACCAAAGCTGAAGTCTCCCATCTCTAGACAACTATAGCTTCCCTGATTGGTGTAGTCAAACAGGGGGAAGATATACCCAAAAAGGAGGAAGCTGAAAGAAGAGAAAGAGAGGAAGCTGAGAAGAAGAGAAGGGAACTGGAGCTACAAAACTCACTCAAGATAGCTCAAAGGCTGGAAGCCCTGCACAAGAAGTAAGGTTGTATTGCTCGCAAGTTTTCATTTTGTCAATTTTTTCATGTACTTGTAAACTGTATATCTCTTGAATGAAAAACTGACAAGTTTGATGACAAAAACTCATTGTCCAAACTCTTCTCTTACTTTTCTTTGGCTGAACTTACACATTCTAGTGTAATCAGCACGATCTTTTATTTTTAATCTATGATTTAATCGAGCAATATATCTGCTGTTGAGAGGGAAGATCGTTTATAGAATCGGTTGTGCCTTATGATATGAATTTCTCGGGTATTTAGATGTGTCAGTTCTAATACCTTGTAAGCTCGGGAAATCATTCATCCTTTTTGCCAGCTTAGTAAGGTATAGCTTTGACAACACCAAAGAGGGAGAAATTGTTAGGAAGTATCCTTCCTTCTTGTTATTGTTTTGGTGTGTCAAGCCAGTACCAGCTTAGAGTGTCTCTAGATTAGCTCTAGTCTGTTCATACATGTAAATCATGTTAGGATGTTTATCGAGTTGTAATAGAGCTGGTCAAGACAAACTGGTTTCGGAAACTGGCCCACCAGTTTGGACTACGCAAGAAAGTTAGAAGAAACTGGCTAACTAGTTAGGAGGAACTCGCTACCAGTTTGAGAAACTCACATTCAGAAAACTGGCCGAAGTCACCAGCAAGGTCGACACCAGTTTGCAAGCCTAATTCGCTTATAGAGACAAAGAGAACAAGTCAGAGGAATCCTTAACAAGCCAGGCTTTAACAATGGAGATTCCTTAAAGTCTGAAGATCTCTCAACCAGTTGACTGGCAGAGCCGTTCTGACACAAAGTTGTTCGGTCAACAACCAGTGTCAGAAAAGCAGGAGCAGGTACCGAACTTCAGGAAAATCATCATATCCGTTGCAGAAAAGAGAGACGCCGGATTGGACACATCCAAAATGTCTCACAGCGGCTCATATTTCAAATCTCTCTCACCTTGCCTATAAATAGATGAAGTGCCCCGAAAGAAAGAAATAACTCTCTCGAACAACCAAACACCGAAACTCTGCTAAGATTCAAACTTAAAGCTTTTAAAGTTCAAGGCTACAATCTAGCTTACCGTGTGCCATCTTTGGACATGAGATTCGTTGCTCTCAAGCTCGAGTTATCATCTTGGTGTTCTTACTTTCTATGTAAGAACACAGCAGTCACTGCATCTCTCCAACCGTGACTATCACAGACTTTTAGCCACAAGTTCGACAGTTCAGGGAAGAACTCTAAAAGTTCCCAAGGACCAAAAGGAGGCTGTGTGGTGTGCCCACACTCTAGTTTTGAAGAAGCGGAGGGAAGCAGAGGCCTAGGAGGCTAGGCTGGGCGAGTGAGCTAGTGAACTGGTAAACATTGACATTCACCAATTAGCGATAGATCGAAGACCCTGTTGTAATCCAAAACTTAGTGATTTCCAGACTATCAGTCTGAAGAGAGGACTTTTGTGTCCGAACCTCTATAAATTCTTTGCACTTTATTGCTTTACTTATTTACTTGCTTGGATTTTAAAACTCAACACACTATAAGTGTTGAAGTATATCTGAACCTGACTAATCTTTCAAACTCGCTAATCACTAAGTTTCAGAAACACAAACTGGTTAGGAACTGCCAGTTTGTGAAGTGCAAGTTTGTAAAATATTTATAATATTTTATAATAGTAATAGATAATTATAAAAATATTTAACATTTTAATATGATCATTATAACTTATAAGAAATAGTGGAGGGTTTAATATCCTAAAAAAATAAATAAAAAATAATTATAAAATAACATGAAATATGAAAAATAAGTAATAAATAATAAATAGTTTTGGTAATGAAAATGAACTCCACCATTTTGGAGGGTTTTGGAAATTCTCAAATATTTGGGTATTATTCACATTCTCCGTTCCCATCCAACCAAACGGTAACTCTATATAAGGGAAAATAAAAAGGGTATACTGCGGGGCATTTAATTACGCAATATTTTAATGATTCTTTCTTGAATTAAATTAATCAATATTCTAAAATTACATTAAATAAAAATACTTAAACGTTTAAAACAAATAAAACTTGAATATTAGGGTGGAAGTATAAAGTTATGGTCTATAAATTAAGAATTATAATTTATTATGCCTTTATTTTCTGTTGTAATATATAATATAATTAAATAAAAATAATTACTTAACCTGTGAAGATAAATTTTATATTAAAATGCAATTAAATAAATTACGTGATATAATAAAAAATAAATAAAAAGGGAAAATCACAAAATATTTATGCATTCTTTAAATTAGGGCATAATGGGTATTTAAGTATGAATTATTTGGATGAGGGTTAGATTAATCCTTCCATTACTTACTAATAAATATACTTAAAAAAGATTAATTCAAAACTTATAATATAAACTCCTTTTGTTATTGTGTATCTATTATATCTACAATATGTATATATTATTAATGTAGATATATAATATAATTCTAGTATAGATATTATATACTCATGCCACCAATGGAGGAAAATTCCTGGACTTTCCAGTCTACATCAAAAGTAGAGAATATGAGACCTGAAAATTTTGCTACAAGCTTATCTCCTCCATTTCCGCCTTCACCTCCGATTTACACCTTGAAATACTCCTCCATCTGCCTTTGCTCTTTTTAAACAACCTAGTTAACTTAGTCACGAAGAGTCCGTCAGAGCGACCATGGAAATCGACCGTGCGACCGACGAGCAGCAAATTGAATCTGTGGAAAATGAGGTTTGCGAGCATCTTTCAGCTCTGTCTCTCTGCGGCGACCAAGAAAACAAAGATTTCCTGAAACCCGAGAAAGATCCTAGAAGAATTGCCAGAAAGTAAGCTTTCTTTCTTTTTATCTGATTTTTCTATGAAATAAAATTTTGCTGTAGGTTTAATGAAATTGTTTGGTGTGATGATGTTGTGGAATTTCATAATTCTTTTCCGTGTTTGATCTGGAGCTGTTTCGCCTCGCCCATTCCTCTCTTGAATGGAAGTTTTTTTTTTTTTTAGTGGAACGAGAAGTCAGTGATGAAGTAGTGGAATTTCATAATTCTATTTTTTATTAATTTATTGATATAAACATATTAATTTTCTTCATTTCTTGAACAATTTATTCGTCATAATAATTTATTGAGTTCAAATCTTAAATAGCCATATTTACTATTTAGAATTTTAAATAGTCACTCTTATCTTTACATAATGACCATATTCCTAAATTACCCCCAAATTTCATATATAAATCCTACAATGTGCCAAATTTTGTATTGTGTTACCATTTATTTTTTATTGATATTTTTTTATTAAGATTATTAATGTTAAAATAATTTGTAAATATAATTTTAGGATTTTAAAATAATTTAAATCCGGGTCCATAATATTCAAATTCAAAATCACAAAGTGTCGCAAATCATTTTTTCAAAATTTTAATTTATTTTTAAAGTTAAGAACTTGTGAATGAAAAAAAAAATTGCAAATGGTCAAAATTGAAGTCGTCAGTGGCTGTATTTAAGTTTTTTTAATAAACTTAGTTTTATATTTATTTATAAAATTTTAAGTGGCAAATGGCAAAACAAAAGTCGTAAATAATCAACATTTTTTTAATCTTATTTAATAATATATATATATATATATATATTATTTTTAAAATTTTATGTCGCAATTACACATTTATATATATTTATAATTGTAAAATTTTCAGTCGCAAATGGCAAAACTCAAATTGCAAAACCTATTTCTTTTAATTTTTTTTAATTTATTTTTACAAATTAATAGTTAATGTAGAAATAATGTTGGTACAATAAGTTAAATGTGTTTTTTAACAACTATTTTCAGTAATAATTATAAACTCTATCAATAGTATGGGTATTTATGTCTGTTTACTTTAATTTGGCCATTTATTGAATAAGTACATAACAATGGCTATTTAAGGTTTTTGGATATTCAAAGTGGCTATTATGATATATTTCCACTAATTTATTTGTACCGCTAATCGATTCATTTGGAATTCATAAGCGAAACGAAATAAATTATTTCAACTAAATCATGCTCCTAATAATAAGGTAATAGAAAAATAAAACTAATCTATGCATAATTATATTTTTGTCACACTCTCTCTCAAAAAATTACATCAACATTAATTTATTATTTATTTCATTTTATTTACTATTACTTCTATTACAATATAGATATACAATAAATAATATAAATATCTAACAATATTATATATGTAATTTTTCTTAAAATAGTATACTTTACTATTTTTTAAATAGTACAAGTACGAGCCAAATTTTGTAAATTAAACTTCAATTTGTAGATTTTGTATTTGATCTAACAAAATTATATTTGTAAACTTTTCTTAAAATATTATCATTCACTAAATTATTATATTTATTATTTTTTAATAGTACAAGTATGATCTTTTATGCGCTAATTTTGTTAATTAAACTTCTATTTGTAGGTTTAGTATTTAATTTATGTTTTTAATTATTATTTAGTTTATATATATAGTCGGACGTATAATATTGAAAATAATATACTTTATATTATAATAATATATACTATTATGAATAAAATTGAATCTATTTAAAAAATTAATAAAGAATATAAAAATATATAATTTTGTTAATTATAATTTATCATTATAGTGTATATGATAATTCATTATAGTACTTAATTATGATACTTCATTGTTGTGTGTGTAATTGATCATTATAGTGTATATGATACTGTAATGATGTATCATACACACTATAATAATCAATTACCCACACTACAATGAAAGTTCATAGTTCATTCAGGGAGATGAGTTCAGCTTATACTGCACCCCTACATATATATATATATATATATATATTAACAAGAACTTCTCAATATTAACCATATTGCCATTTTCCCCCTCAATTGCACAGTATCATTTTCTTTTTTTTTTTTCAGTAAAAGTCTTCTAAGTAAATCTAAATTATACATTTAATATTCTTGATTGATTAAAAGAAATTATTGCCATTAAGTCCTTAAAATTTACTACAGAGCACTCAAAGCATTAAAAAA
>JAPKLW010000374.1:180671-202379 GCA_026898455.1 Plectranthus barbatus | reverse complement strand
ATCGACCCGGACCAAAAGAGATCGACCGAGATCATTTAAATCTGAGAAACTGCCACAACTGCCCGTCTGGGATCGCTCGGAATCGATCTGGATCGACCGGTATTTGGCTCTGAAGAGCAGATACCGGTCGATCTCTACAGAGTTCGGTCGAGATGAGCCAAACAAAGGCAAATCTCGACCAAACCCAGGGTTGTCTGGGTCGGGATTTGGCTCTGAAATCTTCCCTGCTGCATCCTCTGCTCATCCGGGTCAATATTTCTAGTACAAGGAACTCATCCGGGTCGATATTTCAACAAAAATTGGCCAAACTTGATGAAATATGCTCCATTCTATCCCTACACAACTCAAACACCACAAAACACGAAAACAAGACAAAAACAAGTGAAAAATATATGATATGGGTGTAAAATAAACACAAACAAACATGCACACACATTGAATAATAGGTCATTTTACACACATATCATGTACTTTCACTTGCTTCTTGTCAGACTCAGTTTCAGTAAGTTTCCTCGTACTGAATGATGGTCGATACTTTAAGAAATCTTGAATCACACTTCAATTTCCACTCGGACTCCTTTTGTCTCCTTGCTTTTCACGTGCACTTAAGTCCTGAAACTGAAAACTGAAATTCCCAAATTTCAAGTTTTAAGTTTCTGCTTTTTCTTCAGTAAAAACTCAGTTTCTAGAAACTGACTTTTTGGACATTTTAAGTTTCAATTTCCGAAACTTGACTTCCTCAACTCAAGTCTCTCAGATTCTTCATTTTACATTTTGAAACTTGATTCAACATATCGAGCTTTAGCTTCTAGCAATTCCCTTCTTTCAGAAACTAAGTTTCTGATTGCTCGATCTTCAACTTCCAGTTTCTAGTTTCTATTACAACTCGATATATCCTATATAAGGATTACATGTAGAAACATACTAGAAACTTGAAGTCAGTTTTGACACACCAAAACATAAAAAAAGGTAAACTAAAACTCAGTTTCTAACACCTCCACTATTCAATTTTTTTAGAACCCGCAAAACAAAGTGAAACTATATCAAGAACGAAAAATAACATAAAAATAGAAAGGAAAGCAATAAAAATTGTGTTACCTCCCAATAAGTTCTTTGTTTTACGTCGCAACTTGATGGTACCTCAGAGTGCTCACCAAGAAGGTTGGGTCCAAACACGCCGACCTCGTGCATCAATCATGTAGATTTTCTTATCTTGAATGACAGTAGTGAGCTCGGGAAAAGATGGTGTAATTGACAATTTGGCCATCTCATTCCCTCGTTCCCACTGTATTTTTCTTATGGGTTTGTCAACTTATGGTTTTATAAATTTATTTGGCCACTGTATTGCAATTAATCTGGTAGAAATATCAGTGATCACCCTTCTCTCTGCAGATCAAACTCACAACACATTATTCAGTACGTAGTATTGAATCAGAGAGAGAAAGGCGGCGGCTACACCAATCGAGAAAGCTGATTGACTTTCTCAAAACTTTGGTGGAACTCTGTAGCGTATCCTCACCAGATCTCCGAGGAGCAAGGGATACAGATCAGAAGATCAGATCTGCTGGAACATATCAGCATTGATTCGATCCCCACATCCTGATTTCATCAACACTGTCATCCAGATTCAAGAAATCAGAAGCTGGAGTTCAGGTATTCCGTATATTCATCCTCTGCAATTAAATTTTAGGAGCATGCATAGGTTCGCCTGGATTATTCAATCTGCTATTTATTTTTGATATCCTAAGAACGATCCAAATGACTAAATAATAAAAGACAATTCACATTGTATGTTGTAGATTCAGATCCTATAAGAGCAGTCTCAAAGGCGCCAGCTTTCAGAAGAGCAAGTTCGAGCACGACTCCTCCGAATCCGAGAATACAGAGCTGAAATAGGGGAAGATGGAGTGCCATCAACTGAATTCATGCCAAGGCCTCCAGCATCCACTCTTTTGGAGCCAGCACCAGTCTGTGCACCCCCACCTCCTCCATTCCCAATCATAAGGTTCTGTGATAATGAAGAAGAAGAAGAAGCTAAAGACAGTCCATTGATCAACAGTTGTCCAGCTATGAGACTTGCAAGGCAGCTTATGCAGGAAGTGATTCCTTCATCCATCCATTTGGCTGAACTTACTATTGCTGAGACTAAACGACAATGGGAGCTGATGAAGATGGAAGAACAAGACAGAGCAGCTCAGGCTCTAAGGAAACCTCTCATTAGAGTGGTCATTGTTGGCCCTCCCATTAATATCTCTCTGGATGAGTCAATCATTGAGGAGCCAGATGACTCACAAACTACCACCAGCCCTCCTGAAACCTCTCATGCTCAGAATCTTGCCCGCTGGTGTGCTGAACTACATCAACACTCAAATAGACAGTGTGAACCAAGAATTCAAAAGCCAGCTTGAGGAGACACGTTCTACTGTTGCTAAAACCAAAGCTGAAGTCTCCCATCTCTAGACAGCTATAGCTTCCCTGATTGGTGTAGTCAAAGAGGGGGAAGATATAGGCAAAAAGGAGGAAGCTGAAAGAAAAGAAAGAGTGGAAGTTGAGAAGAAGAGAAGGGAACTGGAGCTACAAAACTTACTCGAGATAGCTTAGAGGCTGGAAGCCCTGCACAAGAAGTAAGGTTGTATTGCTCTCAAGTTTTCATTTTGTCAGTTTTTTCATGTATTTGTAAACTGTATATCTCTTGAATGAAAAACTGACAAGTTTGATGATAAAAACTCATTGTCCAAACTCTTCTCTTACTTTTCTTTGGCTGAACTTACACATTCTGTGTAATCAGCACGATATTTTATTTTCACTCTATAATTTAATCGAGCAATATCTCTATTCTTGAGAGGGAAGATCGTTTATAGAGTAGGTTGTGCCTTAGGATATGAATTTCTTGGGTATTTAGATGTGTCAGTTCTAATACCTTGTAAACTCGGGAAATCATTCATCCTTTTTGCCAGCTTAGTAAGGTATAACTTTGACAACACCAAAAGGGGGGAAATTGTTAGGAAGTATATAGTTTTGGTGTGTCAAGCCAGTACCAGCTTAGAGTATCTCTAGATTAGCTCTAGTTTGTTCATACATGTAAATCCTGTTAGGATGTTTATCGAGTTGTAATAGAGCTGGTCAAGACAAACTGGTTTCGGAAACTGGCCCACCAGTTTGGACTATGCAAAAAAGTTAGAAGAAACTGGCTAACCAGTTAGGAGGAACTGGCTACTAGTTTGAGAAACTCACATTCAGAAAACTGGCCAAAGTCATCAGCAAGGTCGACACCAGCTTGCAAGCCTAACTCGCGTATAGAGACAAAGAGAACAAGTCAGAGGAATCCTTAACAAGCCAGAATTTAAGAATGGAGATTCCTTAAAGTCTGAAGATCTCTCAACTAGTTGTGATTCCTCGGACTGGCAAAGCCGTTCTGACACAAAGTTGTTCGGTCAACAACCAGTGTCAGAAAAGCAGGATCAGGTACAGAACTTTAGGAAAATCATCCTGTCCGTTGCAGAAAAGAAAGACGCCGGATTGGAAACATCCAAAATGTCTCACAGCGGCTCTTATTTCAAATCTCTCTCACCTCGCCTATAAATAGATGAAGTGCCCCAGAAGAAAAAATAACTCTCTCGAACAATCAAACACCGAAACTCCGCTAAAATTCAAACTTAAGGCTTTCAAAGTTTGAGGCTACAATCTAGCTTACCGTGTGCCATCTTTGGACATGAGACTCGTTTCTCTCAAGCTCGAGTTATCATCTTGGTGTTCTTACTTTCTAAATAAGAACACAGCAGTCACTGCATCTCTCCAACAGTGACTATCACGGGCTTTCAGCCACAAGTTCGACAGTTCAGGGGAGCTCTAAAAGTTCCCAAGGACCAGAAGGAGGCTGCATGGTGTGCCCACAGTCCAGTTCTGAAGAAACGGAGGGAAGCAGAGGCCTGGGCTGGGCGAGTGAGCTAGTGAACTGGTGGACATTGACATTCACCAGTTAGCGATAGATCGGAGACCCTATTGTAATCCAAAGCTTAGTGATTTCCAGACTATCAATCTGAAGAGAGGACGTAGGACTTTTGTGTCCGAAGCTCTATAAATCCTTTGCACTTTATTGCTTTACTTTTTTACTTGCTTGGATTTTAAAACTCAACACATTATAAGTGTTGAAGTATATCTGAACCTAACTAATCTTTCAAACTCGCTAATCACTAAGTTTCAGAAACACAAACTGGTTAGGAACTGCTAGTTTGTGAAGTGCAAGTTTGTAAAATATTTCCGCTGTGCAAACCAACTCTGATCTCGGGACCAACATTAACTATTAACTAGAAATAATAAAATGAAAAAATAATTATAATTAAAATTATTAAAAGTTAACATTAAAACATAATTTTAAAGACTTCAAAATAATAATAAAATGAAGAATAATTAGTATAATATTATTATAAAATCATTGATCTTCTAGGTTTTAAAAAAAATAATATTGTAATATTTCAATTATAAGAATATTATAAATATAATAATGTTTAAATATATGAATATTTTTTAATTATAATGTAATATTTTATTTATAATTATTATAATATTTTATAATAGTAATAGATAATTATAAAAATATTTAACATTTTAATATGATCATTATAACTTATAAGAAATACTGGAGGGTTTAATATCCTAAAAAAATAAATAAAAAATAAATAAAAAATAACATGAAATATGAAAAATAAGAAATAAATAATAAATAGTTTTGGTAATGAGATTTGGTAATGAAAATGAAATCCACCATTTTGGAGGGTTTTGGAAATTTTCAAATATTTGGATATTATTCACATTCCCCCGTTTCCATCCAACAAAATGGTAACTCTGTATAAGGGAAAATAAAAAGGGTATACTGCAGAAGCATTTAATTACGCAATATTTTAATGATTCTTTCTTGAATTAAATTAATCAATATTCTAAAATTACATTAAATAAAAATACTTAAACGTTTAAAACAAATAAAACTTGAATATTAGACTACCTCTAACCGCAACCACTTCAACCACCCAACTACTTCAATATTTAATTAGTTTCTCTCTCTTCCACGTCATCAATATCATCTCAACCCAACCACAACAATTTTACATACTTTATCAGCAACCACTCAACCATCCAACCACAATATTATATATATAATTTTTACCAGATCTTATTTTCAAGATTAAGATTACTAGTTATAATTAAAATAATAAAAAATTTAAATTACAAGTTATAATCAAAATAATAAAAATTATAAATTGCAAGGCAATTAAATAAAAGTAAATTACAGTGATTAAGTAAAATGAAATTACATCGATTAGATTACACTAGGATTGCTTAAAACAAGACAGTTACATGGAATTAAACCACAAATCTAAATTACAACATTGAAAACAGAATTACAATGCTAAAATCACATAGATTAAATAATATAATGTAGTATATATGTCAATTTAAAAATAAAAAAATATATATCAAAATTAGTCTCTATTTGTAGAGAATGAAAAATTATGAATTTTGGTATATTATTTATTTATTTTTAAATTATTATTTAATAGATATATTTATTTTTGTATTGTATTTAAATAAAATTAGTTAACAAATAAAAGAGAGACACATATTTTAATTTGATTGGTCCAACAATAAAAAAAAAAGATGTGGGGCATGGGACCTAGTGGTTGAAGTTGAATCTCATAGAGACCGCCGTTGGTTTCAAAAGTAGAATTTCAACTTTTTTTTTTAATTTGTTTGAGGTCGACCCCCACTAATTTGGTTGCTGTAATAGGCTGTCTTAGACCATCTATAACAGCAACCACTCCAACCATCCAATCATCCAACTACTTTATTATTTAATTAATTTCTCTCTCCTCCACATCATCAATATCATCCCAACCCAACCACAATAATTTTACATACTCTATCAGCAACCACCCAACCATCCAACCACAATATTATATATAATCTTTATTTAATTGTATTTTTAAAATTAAAATTAATAATTATAATTTTAATAATAAAAATTATAAATTATTATAAGGAAATAAAATTAAAATATATAGTTATAATTAAAATAATAAAAATTATAATTTTTTTGTAAGAGAATTAAATAAAAGTAGATTTCATTGATCAAACAAAATAAAATTACATAGATTGTGCTTTTTACGGACGGTTCGGATTGATTATTTTTTAATGAATGATGTAGATCAATCAACATGATTTAGTATATATATTAATTTAAAACCAAAAAATAAAAATATCAAAATTGGTCTCTATTTGTAGAGAAAAAAAAATTATGAATTTTGGTATATTTTTTATTTATTTTTATAATATTATATAAAACATATATTAATTTCTAACAAAACTTAAAAATAATACAAGTGGCATGTTGTGATTGGTTGAAAATTAAAAAAACAATAAAAATGGGGTGGGTCCCACAAGGTTGGAATGGGATTGGGGAAGGTTGGAATTAGATAGGGAAGGGACCTCGGTCGGTCCGTTTCTTTCAAATTCAATACAATTTTTCTTTTTCTTTTTTGTTTATTTACACAGGTGGAGCAGACCGATCGCAAATGCGGTCGCCGTTACACGCAGTCATAGGGTGGAAGTATAATGTTATGGTCTATAAATTAAGAATTATAATTTATTATGCCTTTATTTTTTGTTGTAATATATAATATAATTAAATAAAAGTAATTACTTAACCTGTGAAGATAAATTTTATATTAAAATGCAATTAAATAAATTACGTGATGTAATAAAAAATAAATATAAAGGAAAAATCACAAAATATTTATGCATTCTTCAAATTAGGGCATAATGGGTATTTAAGTATGAATTATTTGGATGAGGGTTAGATTAATCCTTCCATTACTTACTAATAAATTTATATATACTTAAAAAAGATTAATTCAAAACTTATAATATAAACTCCTTTTGTTAGAGGCAAAATCTGAAATAGCAAAAATTAAAAAGCAAAATCAATGTATAGCAAGTGTTATGAAAAACTCCACAAAATAGCAAAAGTGAAATTTTTTAGGTTAAAATGTCTTAATCACAACATCACTTCTCTTGATTTGTGTGAAATGTGTAACGGCTTCATTCTTTATTATTTTATTTGACACAACTCATTTTTTTAATTATTTTTAGATAAGTCCTCATAATTCAATATAATATTGAAATAATATTTGTAGTTGAATATTTAAGAATCGGCTGGAAATGTGCATCCAGTTGGAACTCGAATAAATCCGGCTGGAAGTAGGGTTTTAATAAATCATTGGACTGATTAAATATAATAATAAGGCCGGAAGTGAAAATGAAAATCGGCTGGAAATATGTCAACCAGCTGGAAGTCTTTTAAAATCCGGATGGAATTCAAATTAAAAATATATTAAATCCAGATATAATTAAATAATTTTTTATTAAAATTGGGCCGGAAGTGGAACAAATCAGCTGGAAGTCGAATAAATTGAGATGGAAGTTGAATAAATCCGGATGGAAGTCGAAACTTAAATATATTAAATCCAGATTTAATAAAATAAATTATTATTGAAATTGGGCTGGAAGTGGAACAATCCAGCACGAATTCTATTAAATTGAGATGGAAGTCGAAAAAATCCGGATGGAAGTCGAATTAAAAATATATTAAATCCAGATATAATAAAATAAATATTTTTTGAAATTGGGCTGGAAGTGTAACATTATAGCTGGAATTCGAATAAATTGAGCTGGAAGTAGATTAAATTTGGATGGAAGTCGGATTAAAAATATATTAAACCAACATTTAATTGATAAAATCTATATTGAAATTGGGCTGGAAGTCGAATGAATCAGCTGGAAGTCGAATAATCCAGCTGGAAATCGGGCGATCCGGATGGAATTCGCGTTATGTTTACTTCCATCCCTTTTCGAATCTAATTCATCTAACCTAAAAATTGGGCGTGAAATACACAAAGCGGCAGGATCTCAAATAAACTGTTGACGTCGGTTTGAACCACCACCCAAACGACGCACGCGAACCACCGGCGAACCCCATACGACCCACCGGCGAACTGCACACGAAACACCATCGAAATGTCGACTGCACCGGTATGTCGCGACATTTTCTTCTCTTTTTTTAAAAAAAAACTGAATTGAACTCGTTGCATATGATATGAGAGTTATTTTTTTTTTATTGAATTTAGTCTGTTTTTTTTGATTGAATTCGTTGTTTTTTGTTAGTTTCGATTGTGATGATATATATTTTCCCTGTTTTATATGTTTGAACCGTGCCTATGAAGCATGCATGTTTTGTCCCTGTTTTTGTATTTTTTTGATTGAATTAGTGTGATATTTTATTGAATTAGTTAGTTTTGGTTTTGATTTGCTGCAGGGTGATTTTATTCGAAATGAAATCCATGGATGCAAACCTAAGACTAATTTATATTATAAATGTAAGGTCCTAGATACCATTAGGAAGACATTATTTGCTGTAGGACAAGAGGAGTTGGTTAATGACTTTCGGGCAGGGATTTTTGGCCATTTGTTGGATTGGGGGGACAATGGACTTTCTTCTTCTTTATCATTAATTGAACTATTTAGTCATGAGATTAAGTCCAATAATCCAGAGTGGTTAAGGTTTAGAGTCTGTGGACATGATCTCATGTTTTCACAAAGCGAATTCACCCTTATTTTCGGTTTGAATTTTGGAACAGCCCTAATCGATCCTACTGCACGCCATAACTTAGAATCTAGTACTGTATTCCGAGTCTTTTGTGGAGGTGAAATCCTAAGTAGTAAACAACTTTTGGAGAGGTTTGAAAAGAAAAGTGTTGATTTTACACATAGGTTATTGTACCTCAGGGTAGCTAATATATTAGCATTTTGGTTTTTTGTACTTGGGTATACTGAAAAAAGGAAAATAGAGAAGTGGTTGTATGTTTTAAGTGAGGATGTTGATGCATGGAACCAATTTCCATGGGGTACATACGCATACAAAGCACTCCTGTATTATAGAACTCATATACCCAATACTCGGAATCAACTTGATGGAAAAGCCCTTCATCTTCCTGGTCCATTTTGGGTACTACAGGTATGAAAATGTCACCATTTGTTATCTTGATCTTTGTCATTATTATTTGTTGAAATAATCTAATTTTTGGATAATGTTGTCAGATTTGGGCATATGAGGTCATTCCTCAGTTGGGGCAGGCTTGTGCCCGGCTAGTCAAACCAAATGCTGTGCCACGTATGTTGAAGTGGCGGTTCAGAAGATCCAATATAAAAGATTGGATAGCTTTTTTCTCCCAACAGGTAATATTTTTTTTAAATTTGTGGAGTTTTTTTTTACATTGAAATTGATTATATTATCCTATGTGTTTAAAAATTGCAGCTTAATGTGGTAACTGCCTTACCTCCTTCGCCATTGGAGATGAGTAGCCATTATTGGCGATCGGCACAAGGACAGGATAGGATGGGTGTGAAATATGTGGCTCCAATATCCACTCAAATTCCAATAGAAGGTCATGGGTTGGCAATGCAATACTGGGAGAAAACACACGCTTTGTGTTGTTACCATATCCAGAACAAGTTGACAACCTTCAATGCTCCAATTGTGAAGTTATACCATAAGGCAGCCTATGCTTACCGTTCTATAATCTACCAGAAGGCAATTGACCAGATTGCACAATATTGCCCGGCAGCTTACAGCAAACTCATGACGCTGGGACCGGCAAAGTGGGCAAGGTCAAAATGCCCGGTTCGCCGATATAGCTTCATGACATCGAATGCAGCCGAAGTATTCAACTCCCGACTGTTAGATGCTAGACGTCTGCCAATCTGTTCCGTTGTCGAGCTATATAGGCACATTGTCGAAAAATGGTTTGACGAAAGGCGAGCTAAGGCATTTGCAAGAACCGAAGAGTTGATTGAGGAATGCGTGGCCAAAATGACTCCAATGCTGGATCTCTCAAACAGATACTCTGTTGTGGCTATTACTGATGATCAATTCAAAGTCAGCCTCAAAGATACAACATGGAAGGTTGATCTCCAAGACAACTTGTGCGACTGTCGTGAATTTCAGCTGGATCTCATTCCATGCTCGCATGCTATTGCTGCAATTCGGTTAGTAAAATATATCAATACATCATTCTTTAATTTATAATGATCAACTTTATCATTGTTATTGACACAGCTTCAAGGGTACGAGTATATATGACTATGTTTGGTCATACTACAAGACATCCAATTGGCAAGAAATATATGGAGGGATCGTACACCCGCTGCCTCCCAAAGATGAGTGGGTTGTATCACCAGAAGCACAAGCTTGTGTTGTTTTGCCGCCGATTGTGAATCGCCAAGCCGGTCGACCAAGAAATAGTCGTCGTCCTTCAGGAGCAGAGGCGGGACAAACATCAACTAGTAGACGACGAGCTCCAAAGAAATGCAGTATATGTGGATCTACAAGTCACACGAAACGTGGCTGTCCAGAAAGAGTTCTGCCTAATTAATTTGTTTGGTTTTTAGGAATTTTATTGCCTCACGTATTGTAATATGTTCGATTTAATTGTCTTAAATTTGAGGACATGAAATTCCGATTCAAAGTGCTTGTGATTCCCATAATTTATATTTTATGTGCTTAGCATTTCAATTCTAAATACCAACAAATTTTACATGATTTATATTATTTGAGAATCGCAAAAATTTATTTAAAATGGACTTCCATCCCATTTTGTTGACTTCCATCTCATTTAAGCGAGTTCCATCTGATTTAATCCGAATTCCATACGAATTACATACGAATTCCATACGAATTCCATACAATTTCTAGACGAATTCCATACCGAATTCCAGAGCCGAATTACAGCTATAATGGCCGACTTCCATCCGAATTGTATTACTTCCAGCCGAATTCGAACCGAGTTCCATCCCATTTTGAAGGTGAAGTCCGCCTCACTTTTTTTATTAATATTTTAATGAAACCCTAAATGGATAATAATAAAATAAACAAACAGTTGGAATTTTCGCACAAAACGATAAAAATGATTGGACGATTGAGACATTGTTGACAGAAAAAGTACACTTTTGCTATTTTGTGTAGTTTTTCATAAGGGTTGCTATTTGGTGAATGTGTTTTATAACTTTTGCTATTTAAAATTATTCCCTCCTTTTGTTATTGTGTATCTATTATATCTACAATATGTATATATTATTAATTTAGATATAAAATATAATTCTAGTATAGATATTATATACTCATGCCACCAATGGAGGAAAATTCCTGGACTTTCCAGTCTACATCAAAAGCAGAGAATATGAGACCTTTAAATTTTGCTACAAGCTTCCTCTCACATCTCCTCCATTTCCGCCTTCACCTCCGATTTACACCTTGAAATACTCCTCCATCTGCCTTTGCTCTTTTTAAACAACCTAGTTAACTTAGTCACGAAGAGTCCGTCAGAGCGACCATGGAAATCGACCGTGCGACCGACGAGCAGCAAATTGAATCTGTGGAAAATGAGGTTTGCGAGCAGCTTTCAGCTCTGTCTCTCTGCGGCGACCAAGAAAACAAAGATTTCCTGAAACCCGAGAAAGATCCTAGAAGAATTGCCAGAAAGTAAGCTTTCTTTCTTTTTTTCTCTGATTTTTTTTTCTTCTATGAAATAAATTTTTGCTGTAGGTGTAATGAAATTGTTTGGTGTGATGATCTAGTGGAATTTCATAATTTTTTCCGTGTTTGATCTGGAGTTGTTTCGCCTCGCCCATTCCTCTGTTTTGAATGGAAGTTTTTTTTTTTTTTGAAGTGGAACAGAGAAGTCAGTGAGGGAAGATGTGTAGAGAGAGAGAAATTGGTGTCTGTGTGTAGTGGTGGCCACGGGCCGGTTTAGGGCCGGTTCGGTTCGGAACCGCCGGTTCGACGGCTCCAGAAATGTGGAACCTGAACCGGCCCTTGATTTCACGGTTCAGGTTCCAAAACCGGAACCGGCGGTTCCGGTTCCACCCGGTTCCGGTTTGAACCGGCGGTTCGGCAGTTTTTTTTTTTTTTTAAATGTAATTATAAATATTTTTTATTTATTTTGAGTAATATCAATATGTATAAATATTAAATATTGAATTGTACATTGTCTAGGTTTGTAATTTTGTTTATTTTGTACTTTGTACATTAACTAAATAAAGAGTAAAATATAGAGAGAGTATTGTAAATTAATGAATGAATTAATCGTAAACAAATCATACAAATTAAAATTACACATTTACAATAATGAATGGATAATGAATGTACATTTACAATTTATTCAACTACACAAGTTATACAAATTACAAGATTGAAGAACTAATATTATTACAATAATTGAAATTATTAAATTAATTAATTGAAAATTAGAACTATAAACAAGCTTTACATCTAACACCTAATATGTTACATAAACATTAAAAACTTTGTTATGCTTTAGAATGTTATTGAATATTTTATTTTCAAGTTTTTATTTTGAAATTTTGCTTTGATACATAGCAAGAAAGATAGATAAAATATATTTATATATCTTTTTTGCTATGTATCAAAGCAAGTTTTGAAAACAAAAACTTAAAAATTAAATATTATACAACTTCTATAACTTAGAAAATTTTTAATGATATATAACAAATTCGATGAGAGAAGTGAAGCACGGATATACTTTTAATTTTCAAAAATTTTATAAAAAAAACTTTGATAATTAGGGGGGAGGGGAGGGGTTAATTGAAAAGGGCTTGCACTTAATTTTTTACCTTAAAATTAAGTTGCCTACGTATCCCTTAATATTTATTAAGGGAATCAAAGCCCACGTAGTTCTCTTACCTTACTTACCTTTAATCGGAATCGAAATCCGCATCACCTAGGCCATCAGAAGCATTTTTACTTGCGGCACTTGCATCAGAGTTGTAAGCGTCCTCGTCGTCGAAGACGTGCCTCCAATCCGGTTCTTGTTCTTTATCCTCGGCCATCCTCCAATCTTTTAGCATAACTTGTGCTTCCAAGTTGGCCGGTGACAAGTTAGACCTTCTTTCATCCAACATATAGCCACCGGAGCTAAATGCTTGTTCAACGGCAACCGTTGACGCAGGGATCGCTAAGAACTCCTTTGCCATCGTAGATAGGATTGTGTATTGTTGTTGCCGCCTTGACCACCATAAAAGAAGATCAACCTCCGGAGGTGTGTTGTCATCTTCTTCTTCTTGTACCTGCAAACAATCACCAACATACATTTCCGACAAATAAACATCAAGTTCGCTTTGTTGCGAACTAGAGGTACGGTTTTGAGCCATAATGTTAAGTATTCTAGCTAACAAGGGGTTAGCACTAGTTTGGCCGGAAGTAGTGGTCCTAGAGGCAGATCTAATTTGAACTAAGTGGCTATATGTGATACAATATGAATCGTAAACTTCACGTAATGTTGTACTAAGTTGGGATTTAACAACATCGGCCGAGGGGAGGTTGAGACATTCTAAACTAACAAGTTCTTCGGGCCCTATAAAAGCTAAGGTTGATAAAGCTTGATAATATGTATCGATTAAAGAAAATACACCATCTAATTTCATACTAGGATCTAATACCTTAGCAATTAAAAAAACAGAGGGAATCTAGGTAAAATATTTCAACCATTTTGTTACCATGTCAAATATTACTATACGTAATTCGGGTATAAAACTACATGCATTAAATTGACAAGCAATATAACAACAATGATATAAAACTTTAGAACTAGTGGGATAATAGACACCGGATAAAACTTTAGTTGCGTTTGAAAAAGATTTTAACAATTTATGCATAGTAGAACATGCATCCCAATGAGATAAAAGCAAGTTAACACCATAATCATCACTTCTAAAAAATTGTACTAATAATTCTTTATATTTAAAAGTAGCATTAAGCATTTCATAGGTAGCATTCCACGTGGCGCGTTGTAATTCGTCGATTTTAATTTTTTTTTTTAAAAAAACTAGCCGTCGGAACAGGCGGTTCGGAACCGGAACCGCCGGTTCCAACGGCTATATTTTTCAAATTTGTTACCGTTGGATCCGGTTCGGACGGTTCCGAACCGAATTTTTTTTTTATAATTTTGAATTAAATTTTTTTCGGCGGTTCAGCGGTTCCGAACAGCCGGTTCCGGTTCCGGTTAGGGGGTGGAACCTGAACCGGCCCATAAAAATAAGGTTCCGGTTCCAGTTCCGAACCGTTTTGAACGGTTCCGGTTCGAAACCGTGAACCGCCGGGCCGGTTCAAGGCCGGTTCGGGCGGTTCAGGTTCCATTTGGCCACCTCTATCTGTGTGAATACGTGAGGAGAGAGAATCGAGTAGTGGTGTGGGGCCTAGCCAGTAGGTGGTGGCTTGATGAGAAAGTCACTCTGTGTCGGTGTGACCTGATTTTCAAATTCAATAACTTTTGGGGTTTTTTTAATTAATTATCAAAGTATTATTTTTTATTAATTTATTGATTTAAACATATTAATTTTCTTCATTTCTTGAACAATTTATTCGTCATAATAATTTATTTGTACCCCTAATCGATTCATTTGGAATTCATAAGCGAAACGAAATAAATTATTTCAACTAAATCATGCTCCTAATAATAAGGTAATAGAAAAAGAAAACTAATCTATACATAATTATATTTTTGTCACTCTCTCTCTAAAAAAACATTACATCAACATTAATTTATTATTTATTTCATTTTATTTACTATTTCTTCTATTACAATATAGATATACAATAAATAATAATAAATATCTAACAATATTATATCTGTAATTTTTTCTTAAAATAGTATACTTCACTATTTTTTAAATAGTACAAGCATGAGCCAAATTTTGTAAATTAAACTTCAATTTGTAGGTTTTGTATTTGATCTAACAAAATTATATTTGTAAACTTTTCTTAAAATATTATCATTCACTAAATTATTATATTTACTATTTTTTAATAGTACAAGTATGATCTTTTATGTGCTAATTTTGTTAATTAAACTTCTATTTGTAGGTTTAGTATTTAATTTATGTTTTTAATTATTATTTAGTTTATACATATAGTCGGACGTATAATATTGAAAATAATATACTTTATATTATAATAATATATACTATTATGAATAAAAATTGAATCTATTTAAAAAATTAATAAATAATATAAAAATATATAATTTTGTTAATTAAATCTTAATCAATATATATATATATATATAATAACAAGAACTTCTCAAAATTTACCATATTGCCATTTTCCCGCTCAATTGTACAGTGTCATTTTCTTTTCTTTTTTTTTTTCTGTAAAAGTCTTCTAAGTAAATCTAAATTATACATTTAATATTCTTGATTGATTAAAAGAAATTATTGCCATTAAGTCCTTAAAATTTACTACAGAGCACTCAAAGCATTAAAAAATAACATAAAAGAATGTGCCACATAAAAAAAAAAAAAAAAGGAGAACTTTCTGGGAGCATATGGAATAGCCGACATTGGAGTACGAGTACATCAATTTGAAATTTGAAGTTAAATTTTCACCGCCTAAATTGATAAATATATAAGAGTGTGTAGTGAAAACTTCACTCATTTGCTCCATAGTGTTTTTCAGCACGATCTTAATGCTCTCATGCCTACAATGTGGAAAGTTATCAAAGATCTTTATCCTTCAAATGCTAATTCAGCCGTGAAGCTTCGAGTTGTTCGAGCATATGATTTTCGATCACATACAAATAAGAATGAAATATATAGTCATGAAGTTATTTTTCACGATCAAGAGGTAAATGTATTTAAGAGTAATGCTTCATTATTTGATTCTTTTGTTGTCTTCATTGATAACTTAAAATACCAAAGATCCATGAACCCCCATAACATTCTTGGTATGTCATACAAATATTACAGGGTGTCCGTATAAGTGCAAGTATTCCAAGTAATCTAATAGCTACATTCAAGCCAAAACTCAAGGAAGGAGATATATATGCAGTAAAGAATTTTTTGGTGGTGCCAAACAACAAAAAATTCAAAACAACCACCAACAAGTACTGCATTAAAATACTCAATAGATCGCATATTACTCCAATTGTTGAAGAAGGTTTTATGAGGAATATATTCACTTTCAAAACCTTTGATGAGATTGGCTCCATGAAAAATGTCTACAACAATGAACTCTTTGGTAAGCACCATACTATTAACTCATCACTATTATTATCAAAGTTTATCAAATTCCTGTTTCTCATTAATCTTTATTTTTTTCCAGATGTTATTGGAATAATTGTGGAAAGAGGTTTGCCATATACTACAATTTGCACGGGTGGAATAGAAAAAAAACTCATCAATATTGTTCTTGAAGATTTGGAGTAAGTAATTTATGTTTATACTTTATTTTGTTAAAAATATACTTCAGATTTCAATATCAAAAATTTTAATTTATGATTGACTATTGTATATTGAAGGCATAGAAGGTTGCAATGTACATTTTGGGAGGATTATGTTGATGAGATTATGAACTATTTTGAGTCTCGAAATCAAAAGTGTAATATAATGATAACACAAATGGCAAGAGCAAGTATCTACAAAGGTAATTAATTTTTCAAAAGTTATTTTGGATATTGGTAATATATTTTCTAATAGCAAATGAGATCTCATGGCAGGTGATACTAAAATTTATAATGCTTTCAATATAACAAAAATCTTATTCAACGATGATGTTCCTGAAATTAATGCTCTAAGAGCCAGGTAACTGTAAATTCTTTAATTTTAATTTACCATAATGTTAATATAGATTTATTTAAAGAATTGTCTTTATTAATTATTTAGTAAAATTGTAGAGTCATGGATGATTCAAGCTATAGTACTACTATTAGTACTATTTTACTTGGCTCTACATTGAGTGACAATGAGGAGCTTTCCACTGGTCATAGTGTTGTAGGAAGCATTGAGCAACTATGCAATGATAAAAAGGTTAAGAGTGTTTTCTTAAATACTTAAGTCATTGTGTTTTGATAGATTTATTTTAATATTCATTATAACTTATTAGTTTACTAATTTGTTTACAAAGGATGCTTTCTATTGGATATGTGGTACAATTATTGCTGTGGAGAATAAAGAAAGATGGTTTTACTTAAGTTGTAATAAATGTCGAAAGGGGGTTACAAAAGTGGAACACAAGTTCTTTTGCAACCGTTGCAATAGATATGATGATACTGCCAAAATGAGGTAAATGATTTTAGCATTTAATCCTGTGAGTATTATAGAAGTTCGCTTTTTTTTTTAAAAAATTCTCATTGAACTTTCTTTTTAGGTATCGGTTGAAAGTCTACGTGATTGACGAAACAGGAAATGCTATATTTCTAATGTGGGATAGAGAATGTTTGCAATTAGTTGGGGTTCCAGCTGAAGAAATAAAATGTGAGAGTGATAAGGTAAATAACTTTATGGTTCATTATCCTAATTGTATTTGTTCTTCTTCGACAAATGAGAAAATAATTTTTTGGGGATGAGAAAATAATTTTTTGGGGATTGATTGATTAAAGGTCATTCCTGTTGAGATTGAAAGAGCTTTGGTTGATCAACAATTTATATTCAAGGTTCAAATGAAGCAAGGCGAATGGAATAAACATGTATTTACAGTGACAAAAGTTAGTCGTGATCGAAGCATCATTTCAGCTTTTGGTAAAGAATGCTTCGACAGCCAGGTACAAAATTGATATTTTATTGTTAAGCATTATTTATAGCATTTAAATCTCATGCTAATATATTTAATTTATCGAATATTTTAGGGGTCAAACTGCACAAGTAAGTCATCAGACTCCAAAATTATTGAGGTAAAATTATTTTTATATATTTTTATAAATTACATATCAAAAAAATTACATTTGGACACATTGTTCATAGTGGTTTCATTTACACATAGGGTGCTACATCAGCAACAACGGAGAGTTATCTAATGACACCTTCACAGGAAGAATCAATCGTTGATGTTTCAAATAATTGGTTGAATGATAAGTCTCTTAAGAGATCCCTCACTGATCAATTTTCCTCAACAATTCCAGCCAAGAAAGCCAAGGTGTTCATCAAGCAAAAGAAGAAAGAATGATATGGGAGAAGAATGATTGATGGAGAAGATGCATGCGGGTGTTTAGAACTAAGTTCATGCTTTACATTTTTGACAAATTATCTAACAATCTAGATATGCTAAACTTAGTCATACTCATGTGAATTCTGTAATAACTTTTGTTTTTTGGACTGGATTTTGCTATCTGATAATGTATATTGAAATAGAACTAAAAAGAAGATGAAGTTGTATGCAAAGTAACTTCATATTTTGTAATACTTTTGATATTTTTTGACAATACATCATCCGAATGTTTTGCTCCAAGAAATTGGTATGAACTTGAGTTCTTTTAGTAAGTATTTTTTATGGAAGAATTAATTAATATATATGATAACAAGATGCTTAAAATAATTTTTTTTAATTAGGGTGTTCAAGATAATTTTAAGTTGCTATTTTTTTGACCAAAAAGACACATCAACGCTAATATTGATTTCCATCTTAATCTTATCTAATTTAATTATTATATCTATAATACTATATATATTAATACAATAATTAACCATCAGGATTGTAATAAATTAGTATTTTTAGTGTACTGATTCATCATTGGGCTTAATAAATAAAAGCTTAAGTAAAAGCCTAAAACAGACAAGATAAATTCTGAAACCAAAAATAATTTCAAGAATAAAAGCATTAGAAGAAATTAGACACTGTATACTGTGAGTACGCAATTACCAAACTAAGTTATCTTAAAGTTTATATAATCACTCACTAAGTGACATTCTTCGCAAGTATCATACGAAAAAGGATCTTGGTCCGAGTCAATTATTCTATTCCTCAAATCTGATTATTAGTGGAGACATTGCATCTTCATAAATTTTATTTTTCTATAATAGATAAAATTTTAAGTTATACAAGAATTTTAAAAACCAAGAAAATTTTATTTACTTGCAATCCAAAGTGGCCAGAAATTGACAGATTTGTTACAAGAACAGGATTAAAAGCTGATGATCGTCCTGATATTATTTGCAGAGTTTTTAAAGTGAAGTTAGACAACTTGGTGAAAAAAATAAGAAAAAAGATAAAAGTAATTGGGAGCAATCAACGGTTGAGGTTGCATCTCATTCCAACCATGGTCCGGTCTCTACTTTACTATTTTTCTTTTTTAAAAAAAAATTTAACTGATGTGGATGGCAACCTTGCTGATGTGGAAGGCAACTTTGTTACCGTTATTCTCTGTCTTAGTGAGCGTTCTTTTTGAAATCTTTAATATCATCAAAATTTTAAATTCAAAACGTAATAGGCACTCTGCTTCTATAAATATTACTACAATCAGATCTATTTAAAATCGTTCAGTTTATAATCGGGCTTCGTGGAAATTTTAGCACACAGAATGATAAGGTAAGCAATTAAAGTAAAACTCAAACAATATAATGTGATTACACGAAGAAATCATATTTTTTATTATTTCTTACTTTTCTTAATTTTATGTTAGGCCTACTATTAAAATGAATTTTTACATTAGAATGGTATGCTTTTATTTCAATTATTGATGGCATTTTTTATATCACAATTAAAAGAAACGGAACATATATAAATGTTAACATTTAACTTTTTAAGCATAAGATTAAGCGCGTTTGGTTTATTTGTCAATTATCACTATGTGTATAAGTTTGAAAGTAAAAGGAATGAGTATGTGTTTAAGAAATTTTACGTTGATTTAGGTATTTGGTTTATAAATTAGGCTTGTGAATTCTTTTCAATTTTGATATCTGTTACGTTGATTTATGGGTTTAGAAATATATTAAAATACTAAGAAAAATAAAAAAACTTGAAAATATATATTATAAGTAATTAGTAATTTATTTAACTGTTAGGAAATAGTCCTATGTTTTCTTCCTTGTTATTATTTTGGTGTGTCAAGCCAGTACCAGCTTTAAGTGTGTCTAGATTAGCTCTAGTATGTTCATACTTATAAATCCTGTTAGGATGTTTATCGAGTTGTAATAGAGCTGGTCAAGACAAACTTGTTTCGGAAACTGGCCCACCAGTTTGGACTACGCAAGGAAGTTAGAAGAAACTGACTAACTAGTTAGGAGGAATTGGCTACCAGTTTGAGAAACTCACATTCAGAAAACTGACTGAAGTCACCACCAGGGTCGACACCAATTTGCAAGCCTAACTCGCGTTTAGAGACAAAAAGAACAAGTCAGAGGAGTCCTTAACAAGTCAGACTTTAAGAATGGAGATTCCTTAAAGACTAAAGATCTCTCAACAAGTGTGATTCCTCGGACTGGCAGAGCCATTCTGACACAAAGCTGCTCAGTCAACAACTAGTGTCAGAAAAGCAAGAGCAGGTGCAGAACTTCAGGAAAAGGATTCTGTTCGTTGCAGATTAGAGAGACGCCGGATTGGACACATCCAAAATGTCTCACAACGACTCTTATTTCAAATCTCTCTCACCTCGCATATAAATAGACGAAGTGCCCCATAAGAGAATATAACTCTCTCGAACAACCGAACACCGAAACTCTGCTAAAATTCAAACTCAAAGCTTTCAAAGTTCAAGACTACAATCTAGCTTACCGTGTGCCATCTTTGGACACGAGACCCATTGCTCTCAAGGACCAGAAGCAGACTGCGCGGTGTGCCCACCCTGAAGCGGAGGGAAGCAGAGGCCTGGACGAGTGAGCTAGTGAACTGGTGGACATTGACATTCACTAGCTAGCGATAGATCGCGAGACCCTGTTGTAATCCAAAGCTTAGTGATTTCTAGACTATCAGTCTGAAGAGATGACGTAGGACTTTTGTGTCCAAACCTCTATAAATCCTTTGCACTTTATTACTTTACTTATTTACATGCTTGGATTTTAAAACTCAACACATTATAAGTGTTGAAGTATATCTGAACCTGACTAATCTTTTAAGCTCGCTAATCACTAAGTTTCAGAAACACAAACTGGTTAGGAACTGCCAGTTTGTGAAGTGCAAGTTTGTAAAATATTCCGCTGTGCAAACCAACTCTGATCTCGGGACCAAGAAGTGGTATAAGAGCAGTTGGTTTTCAGATATTAATTGTTTTGAGTCTCTAAGGACCAGATCCATTTCCTTACACTCTTCTCCTGTTTAGCGAGCAGGTTCTACGTCCAACATGAATATCACAAAGCTTCCACCATACTCGGTGGAGAAATTTGCCATCTGGAAGAAAAGGTCAACCATCCAGCTTAAAAGTGTACATCCAGAGATAATAGACGTCTTAGAGCGTGGACCAATAAAGATCTTAGAGGCTAACACTCGACTTGGAGGTACTGACGGACCAGACATGGTTGAAAAGTCATACGAAGAGTGGACACAAGAAGACAAAAGATGTGCTCAGATTGACTTCATTGCTCATGAGTTGATTCTATCAACTCTACCTGAGACACTGGTTGACGAGGTCATGCAGTTTTTCAATGCCAAAGAAGTTTGGGACTATCTTGTAAGCTTGTGCCAAGAAACTGCTCAAATGAAAAGAAACAAGCTTCAAGTCTGCATCGACAAATATGAATCGTTCAAATGATTCCCGGAGAAAGCGTCAAGTCCATGGAGGCACGGTTCAACACAATAGTGAGCGATCTGAAGGCTTTGGACATAGTATACTGTTGGGAAATCTGTCTAAGGTTTCCTTTCCCAGTAGCTTACTTGTT
>JAPKLW010000374.1:156094-170671 GCA_026898455.1 Plectranthus barbatus | reverse complement strand
AAGTATAGATTCACCAGCTGACCAGTTGTCAGCTGCGTACTTAGTAACCAGCACCAGCTGACCAGTTGCCAGTTGTCAGCTGTGTGTTAGTAGTGTGCAAGAAAACGATTAACTATATATTATTTCCGCTGCGTATCGTTTAAACTCTGAAAAACCGGGACCAACATATACTCAACTGCAAATCTCAATGCAAAATACTGTCCAAAATGCCGAATGAAGATTTATTTGTCAAAACAACCAATTTGAAGGAGAAGGATCTGTCAAATATCTCAACCAATGAGCTATTTGCTCAGCTCCAACCTCACGAATAGGAATTTAAATGGTGAACAAAAATGAATCTGTCAGAGTAGCCAGTTCACCAAAAGAATGCTGATGACGCAGCATACTTTGTCAAAAAGGATGTCAAGTGGAGACCCGAAAAGTCCTTCCAAATTGACAAACAAGTTGGTCAATCAAGCTCACCGATGAAGGAGACATCTTCTACATCAACCTCCTACCAGAAGGAAGGAGATAGCTCTGTAAAAGAGCTTAAAGAACGAATGAGGAGATTGGGCAAGCTCCTGGAGAAAGCCAAGGCCAAATCTGAAGCTCCTCAGTCAGATGACAAAAGATTCATCAAGAGATCTCCTAGATCATGCTTTGAATGCAACTCTCCCGACCATCTAAAATTCGAATGTCCTCGAGTGGACAAAGAGGAAAGAGAAAGGCTCAAGAAGATATTTGAGCGAAGAGAGTCGAAGGCTGTCGCCAAATCAATGCTGACCAGGATAGAAGTCTCCGACATCCCCGATAATGATGACAGATACTATACATCAGATGAGGAATCGGAGGAAGAAGCGTTGCTGGTGTTCATGGCAGCAATTGAGGAGGACAGTGACAATGCTGCAGAAAAAGAATATGCTCTAGCAGCAACTGGTGAACCAGTAACTGACTACATACCAATTTCCACCTTTTCTGCATGCATCATAGAGGACCATGAATCGTATTGCTCCGATTCATAGGATGTTTCCCTCGACTCCCTTTCAAAAGAATTCTCGAAGTTTTATAAATTGAAAAATATTTCAGCTGGTGAAAACTCCTCATTGAAAAACCAAATTTCAATTTTGACCAATGAGATTGAAAAGTCTCAGTCTGCCAGTGAGAAACTAGCAAGACTTAAAGAAGAACACTCCACACTTCTCAAAAATTTTGAAAATCTTAAAAAGGATTGTGATTCTTTAAAAGAGAAAAACCTTGAGCAGGAACAATGCAATTGTTCCTTCAGAAAAAGCTCAAGAGAACTAGAGGAAGTGCTTCTAGCTCAAAGAAACCACTCAGACAAAGCGGGTCTTGGTTTTGATGAAATTTTTTTGAGCAATCTTGAAACTTCTTCAGAAACTAACACTGGAAAAAGAAAATTCTAGTTCGTAGAAGAGAAATCCAGTGATCGGCAAAGGTTGAAAGACATAGGGGTGGCTAGAAAAGAACCAGCTCATGCTGGTAAAGCTAAATGTTGGTCTGCCAACAACCCTATACTAGCTAACCAGCAAGTGATAAATAAGTCAACACGACGGGAAAAATTGGTTAAAAAGTATGTTCCCAAACTGACTAAGTCACAAACTGGGAGGAAGCCATTTCAGCCTCAGAAACTGGCCAAACAGTGTGTTTCTACTGTAAGGAAGCCAGTTGCTACAACCAGTTTGACTAAGCAACCAGTTTCGGTTGTGAGGAAGTCAAACAACCAACCTGATTATGCATACAATCAGAGACCCATTTCTCATATAAAGTATGAGAGGAAGAATACACCAAGTAGGGAGAACACCTATTTGAGGCCTAATCACATTTCATTTTCAAGGGCTAGGAAGGCTAACCATGGTGGTCAAAGACCTTTCTTTGAAAAACCACATGGGTATCACACTTATCCGGAATCAGTTTTTCGAGGTCCTTCTTGGAAGCCAGCTTCCAAAAATACTGCACACACTAACACACTTTCTCAAACCAAAGTCATGCATTATTTGAGAAGGAAGAAAAAGGTAGCAGGAAATAGCAATGAAAAGCTACCTGCCATAAGGGTGACACAGATTTGTATACCCAAAGGGTGGATCCAACATACTAACCCCGCAGGACCCGCAGTTACTCGGGGACCTAAAGTATAATTTGTGTCTTGCACGAACAGGTACATGCAAGTCAGCTTCAGAAGCAGAAGAGTGTGTATATCCTCGATAGTGGATGCTCTGTACACATGATTGGAGAAAAGGATCTACTCACAGATCTCATAATGGTCAGAGCACCACCGGTCAAGTTTGGTGACAACTCTAAAGGCAGAGTAATTGGAAGGGGCTGCGTAGAGCAAAATGGAATCATCATCCAGAACGTGTCCCTAGTCACTAACCTGAAACATAACCTGCTAAGCATAAGCCAACTTAGTGAGAATGGTTATGTAGCTTCCTTTGTTGAATCAGAAGGTCAGATCTGAGATAAAGCTTCAGATGAAGTAAAGCTCAGAGGCATAAGAAAATGAAGCCTATATGTGGTACACTGGCTGAGTGGTCGAGCAAGCTCATGCTTTGTGGCAACCAGTTCCAGAGAAACAAACTGGTTATGGCATAAGAGGCCGAGCCACTTAAATTTCAAAACTATCAACCATCTGGCCAAGCACGAGCTGGTAGAAGGTCTACCCAAAGGAGTTTTCAAGAAAGAAGGCATCTGCAGAGCATGCTGTTGGTCCCGAAATCAGAGTGTTTGAAATGCAGCGGAAATGAAATAATATTACACTCGTTCTCCAAAACTGACTGTAACTCAGTTTCGGGATTATGAAAAAGTTAGTTTAGCTCAGATGGTTATTAAGTAAGTTTCGCAAGTATACACTTTAATACTTGGCTAAGTATTGAAGGTTTCAAAGTAAGCTTGGAAACTTAAGAATGCAGAAACTTAAAGTAAGCAAGTAAATGACTCAGGATTTATAGTGGTTCGGACTTAAAATCCTACGCTCACTCTTCAGACACTTGGTCTGGAAATCCACTAAGTATGGTTACAAGCCTCCTTACAATCTATGAACAGCCCGTCGGCACTCCGTCCTTCGGTTTGTTGTCGTCACTCGCCTAAGAACTCCTTGTAGATTTAGTCTTCAGGTTGAAGTGAGGACGCACCTCACAGCCTTCTTCCTGGTGGGTTGGATGTTTCCTCGTTCTTCCCAGAACTAAGTTTGTTGGCTAACGCCCATGAGAATCACTATCCCAGAGTAGGATAATGACTGTTGTGAATATATCTTAGAAAGATATATTCACCGAGAAGTAGCTTAAGCTTTAAGCTTAGCCTCGTGCTTTGAACCACGTAGCACGAAATGTTTAACTTGAGTTGGAAACTCAAGTCTCGTGATGGGAATCACAGAATAACAGAGAACTTTGAGTATAAAGTTTGACAGAGCTTCAGTGTATCTTTTCCTGAGAGTTCGTTACTTTTTTAGGTTGAAATGTTGGGGTATTTATAGGCGAATCCTTGGATGGTTTGAAATTCTGCCCGTTAGACACACAATTCCAGTTGTTAGAGACAAGAGGAATGTCGTCCAATCATAGCCCATACATTAGGTTTGCTCTACTCTGCTCTGCCACCTGCTTTCTGCTGTGGTAGTGTACTTTCCACCAACTTTGTCAGACTAAGTTTCAGTCCGAGGAATCCAAGTATGGGACTTTCTCGTACTAACTTTGATTGGTCTTGTGTTCCTCGTGCTTCTTGAACCTCTATACTGACATCCCAAAGTCAATATAGGCTTCCTCCATACTGACATTCCAAAGTCAGTATAGTTGTCCTCCATACTGGATATACCAAAGTCAGTATGCGACTTCTCCATACTTACTTAGTATAGTCATACTAAGTATAGACACTTGATATATAGAAGTCAGTATACTTGAACCTTCGTACTGACTTCCTCTTACTTAGTCTCTGCTCTTACTAAGCACGGATATGCTTCTTGAATTATTGCCTCCATACTGACATTCCATGGTCAGTATGGGCGACTCTCATACTGACTTTCTAAAGTCAGTATGGTAGCCTCTATACTGACTTCCCAAGGTCACTATAGGTCTTCGCCATACTTACTGAAAGTAAGTTTTACGCATGAACACATCTTTAAATCTCGAGCATCTCCTTTGCTCGGTCTTCAGCACCTAAGTTCTATTACAACTCAAATAATCCTATACAAGGATTACATTTTAGAGCTCTAGAAACTTAGTGCTAAAGTAAGTTTTGACATATCAAAATATCAAATTAAGGAGGGAACTAAAACTTAGTTCCTAACACATGCCATATGGGAAAACAAACCAAATTCTCATTCAAAAACAAGCCAGTTAGTGCAAGCACAGAGCGAGTGCTAGAACTGTTGCACATGGATTTATTCGGACCGGTGACTCCGCCCACCATTGGAGGAAAAATATTCTCTCTTGTAGTTGAAGACGATTATTCAAGATATACATGGGTAAAACTTCTCAAGACCGAGGACGAAGTGAAGATGCTTATTCCTGAACTGGTAATGCGTATCCAAAAGAGAGAGGAGTCACAGTATTAGATCTGATAACGGCACCAAATTCTGCAATGGCCTGCTCATGGATTTCTGTGCAGAAGCTGGAATTGGTCATGAAAGATCAACTCCAAGGACCCCACAACAAAATGGGTTCGTAGAAAGAAGGAATAGAACGCTCAAAGAAGCTGTGAGAACCATGCTGGCTGAAACCAGTTTGAGTGAACGCTATTGGGGAGAAGCAGTAATCACAGCTTGCTACACGCAGAATAGGAGCGGTCTCAATGGTCGGTTACATAAGACTCATTATGAAGCCTATCATGGTCGTAAGCCTTCTATAGCTCATCTTCGTGCTTTTGGTTCACCATGTTATATTCATCACAACTAAAAGTCTAAGTTGAATACTTTTTCTCCTAAAGCTGATGAAGGTGTGTTCCTGGGATATGGACACCCTTCTCACAAGGGATATAGAGTACTCAACAATACAAATGAACTTGTGGAGATAACATAAAATGTTATTTTTTATGAAGCTACCTTATTGCGCAGGACCATGAAAGAACTGGCGGAAGACTTTCACGAGATCAGGGATGTCATAATAAAGCAAATGGGCACAGATACCTCTCATAATAAAGCAATTGTTCCGACTAGATCTATGAATGAATTGTCTTCTAAACCAGTTTCCTTGGTTGGTTTTCAAACAACCAAGATGGCCCATGATGCGAATGATCTTGCTGAGGTCTTGGATTCCATTTCCCTACAAACTAGCACAAATCAAGGGGGAATCCAACCTGGAGTTTTTGGACTTGAAGAAGAAAAATCTCCAGAGACAGAAGAACTGGTGCATAATGAAGACCTAACTGGCGAGTTAGGAACTGGTGAATTTGGAACTGGCAATATAAAAATTGATGATGTCATCACACCAGTTTCTGAAAGTCCACGAGCAGGTGTAGAGCAAGCTACAGAATAACCAGTTTCTGACAAGGCACCAGTTGGAAATGAACAAGTCACCGATCAACCAGTTCTAGGAAATGAAATTGTTCCAGAAGATTTCCATCTCACAGAAGTGCCAGTTGCTGGAATAAGCAATCCAGAACCGATCATATAGCCAGTTCAAGTCAGTGAGCTACATAGACCTAAATGGCTGAGACATCATCCTGAAGAAGCAGTGTTGGACGATGTTACTAATCCTGTCAGAACAAGGCACGGAAGTGTGTAACTTTCATGCTACATTTCCCAATCTGAGTCGATGAAGATTGGGGATGCTCAACAATCGCTAGACTGGATCAACGCGATGCAATAAGAGCTATCTGAATTCACCCGTAACAATGTTTGGTACTTGGTGGAGAGGCCAACTCATCAATCTGTGATAGGCACCAAGTGGGTTTTCAAGAACAAGCGGGATGAAGCTGGTAACATAGTCAGGAACAAGGCGAGATTAGTTGCCAAGGGATACACGCAATGTGAAGGTGTAGATTCTGGTGAGACCTTCGCACTAGTAGCCAGACCGAAAGCTTTTAGGCTATTCTTAGCCTATGCGGCGTATCACAACTTCACAGTCTATCACATGGATGTGAAGAGTGCCTTTTTGAATGGAGAACTCAGAGAGGGGGTCTACGTGGAGCAACCTCCAGGATTTGAAGAAGGCACAAAGGTATACAAGCTGGGAAAAGCTCTTTACGGGTTGAATCAAGCATCGCGAGCTTGGTATGCAACCTTGTCCCAGTTCCTACTGAAGAATGGATTCAGAAAAGAGAAGATCGACAGAACTCTCTTCCTCATCAAAATGCTGAGGACATTCTACTGGTCCAGATTTATGTTGATGACATCATCTTTAGATCTAGAAACTCATCTCTCTATGAGAAGTTTGCCCAGCTCATGCAAAGCCACTTTCAGATAAGCACGATTGGGAAAATGACATACTTCCTAGGAATCCAAGTACATCAGTCCTCAACAGGAATTTTCATAAACCAAAGGAAGTACACAAAAGATCTCATCAACAAGTTTTGTCCAAAAAAGACAAAATCTCTCATGATCCCGATAAGTCTAAGTGCATAAATCACTCTTGATGAAGAGGGAGAACCAGTAAATCCAACTAGCTATAGAGGAAACATTGGATCCTTTCTTTACTTGACAGCCAGTAGGCCCGATATCTCCTATGTTGTTGGAGTGTGCGCCAGATTTTAAGCTAATTCGAAGAAATTACACATGGAGGCTGCCAAGAGGATCGTGAGGTAACTTAAGTGTACGGAGTCTCTAGGAATTTGGTATCTAAGATGTGATGAGCTCATGCTTAATGGATATTCAGATTAAGACTTTGGAGGATGCATAATTGATCAAAAAAGTACCAGTGGTACATGCCAGTTTTTAGGTCATAAAGTGGTAAGCCGGTTCAATAAGAAGCAACACTCAGTTGCAACCTCCACTACAGAGGCAGACTACGTGGCCGCCGCCAGTTGTTGTGCTCATGTTCTGTGGATCAAGCAGAAATTGATGGACTATGATGTCAGTTCTGCATGTGTGCCAATCTATTGTGACAATAATAGCGCAATGTGCATCACGAAGAATCCAGTTCATCACTCCTAAACCAAGCACATTGACATCAGACATCACTTTATCCAAGATCACGTTGAGAAGAAGGACATCTCAGTGGAATATATCCTAACAGAGGATCAGCTTGCAAATATTTTTACCAAGCCTCTCCCAGAAGCTAGATTCAAGGAATTGTGCATCAAACTTGGTCTTTTGGAGTTTGATGAGATAGAAAATGGAGCAGAGTGAGTCCAAGCTCTCATTCTTTGTATTAATCCTTGATAATAGAGAAATGCGCTTGAATGCGGTCTCCAAGGTTAAGTTGTAATTCTTGGTTTTCTGGAGAAGAAGCGGAATAAACTGGGTCCAAGCTCCTAGTTTTTGGCTTATCTACCAGTTTTGTAAAGACAACCAGCTTGAGCACACCAGTCTGAAGAGCAACCAATTTTCTTTACTCATTAGAAATTGGTTCCCAGTCAGCAAGTTTCCGAAGGGCGCAAATTTTTAAAAGAGTAAGCGTCAGTTGCACGACACTATTAAATGCGGAATTAAATGCTGCTCAGTCGCTGAAGGAATAGGAGTGTGCCACGTCGGTCGCTCCACATCTCAAGGATGTAGGTCCGAGACACAAATAGTTGCAAGTTTTCTCGACCCTTGATCTTCAAAACCAGAATCAATCTGGTTCATCCTTTTACGAGCAACCTTTACTATAAATAGGGGTCGTCATACTTCATTGAAACCCTACTGCATTAAAAAATTTCTAAGGAATTTATTTCTCTGACTCTATTATTCTCTTTCGATCTTTAATCATTTGAAATTAATGGCTGGACACTCACATACCGCTCAAACCATGGATTACCCCGAGCACAAAGTATCATTCACCGGCATATTCAAGGCCGAGGATGTTGATGAAAGCATCCACCATAGCAAGTTGGTGGTTTTGTCCAAAGACAAGGAGAATAAAGACCAACTCATCATTGCGCAGAAGAGGGCTACACAAGTTCAAAAGGAGAAGATTCTCTACTAGAAATTGGAGAAAAAGAACTACGACCAGAAGCTCGTAGAGATGTTTCAAAGGGAGGGACTGGTTGATTTTCTCACCAGTCAGCCCAGGAGGTTTCATCCTCACATGGTTGTTGAGTTCTATTCTCGTGCAGTGGTCTCAGAGGATGAATCTCATTTCATCACCTGTGTTTTTGGGAAAAGCATCAAGGTGGATGCATAGATGTTGGGTAAACTCTACAACCTAAGAACTGAAGGACCCGATGTTGCCACATACATAGCTGACGACAAGGAGGAGATGAAGAAGACAATGATGAGCAACTGGAAAAAGTGCAAGAAAGCCGATGTCAAGGCCAAGTGAAAGTCTTCCACCCCCAACTCTCAACTCAATGATTTCATCAAGATGGTTTGCGACATTGTAGTTC
This sequence comes from Plectranthus barbatus, assembly GCA_026898455.1. NCBI lineage: Eukaryota > Viridiplantae > Streptophyta > Magnoliopsida > Lamiales > Lamiaceae > Plectranthus > Plectranthus barbatus. The sequence continues at coordinate 162,220 of JAPKLW010000374.1, read as the reverse complement.
GCATGCTACAATGCGAAGCTGGCTCAGCGTGAAGAAATACAGTGTCATGATGGTACTTGATGATGACATCAAAGAAAACTGGGCTAGTTTCATCTATGGAAGGTTGCTGGAGAATGTGAAGAAGAACTCCACGATGAAAACTAATCACGCCTTCTCTTCCGTAGTCTGCTTCGGACTAAAGGTGAGCCAGCTGATCGAGCAGCTGGTGGAGAGACTGGACTGTGGAGAGGAATTGTCCAGCACAGACTTCATACCCCCCAATAAATCAATGCAGGACAAAGGCAGAACAAATGAGCCTGTTCATCTAACTGGCAGGCAGAATGTGGATCCTGATGAGCCAATTAGTGAGCATGAGATTCCTCAAGGCGCGCTTGGAGAACAAGTTCCTGTAGTGGCTATGCCTCTGACTGCAGAGAAGGCAGTCGAGCTGGAGGAAATGAAGAGGAAAGCTGAACAGGACAACTACTTCGAGATGATGGAAGGTTTGACGCCAATCACCCAGCTCCGAGAGATGATCAACCATCCAATTCCTCCACATAAACCGAAGGGTAAACATCGCAGTCACCCTTCCCCTCACAAGCAACAGCATTAGAAGAAGCAGAAGCTCAAGTCAACAATCGTCAAGGCTCCATCTATTAAGGGAGCAGGCCGAGGAAGGAAGAATGCTTTTGCTAGCCGTGCAATTCAAGTGCAGATACCAACACCTGGCAGCTACACCGAGGCTCCTCCTAAAAAGACAAACAAGAAGAAGAGGACATTGGTCACCATTAGGGGTGTTTGCGGTTTGGCCGAAACCGCTCAAATCGGCTAAACCGAATTTATTTGGCCGGTTATAATTTCGATTTTCAAACTGGCAGTTTGAAAAATTCGAAACTTGTCAAAACCGGTCCTGTTATAGTTTGGTGGCCCAAACTGGCTATTTCGGCCGGACCGGCCAGATAGGTATATATATATATATATTTGTTTAGATATTATATTGTAGATCAGTTGGTCTGTGTAGCTTGGCTATATCAATCCGCCGGAGTTCGAATCCTCTTCCTTGCAAATACAATCTATATATTTTTTTTATCTAAAACATAAATCATACAACATTTTAAATAAAATTCTATTATTTCTTATTTGTGCTAACAAAGTCTAAATTGTCTTTTTTTTTTAATTTCATATTTTGCCAACCAACTAAATATTTGCACGGATCATATTGAAGAATAACATGTGTGATAAAAGGTAACTATATTTCTCTAGATAATGTTTCTTCTTTCATATTTATGTTAATCCCATGAGTTACTATAAGTTTAATTTATTTTGTAGTCGAGAGTTGGGGCCGAAGAAGAAGATTTGTGTGGCTGTTTGACAGTTTATCATATTTTATGACTTCTTTTATTTTATGCTTGAACTTTAAAGTGTAATAACTGTGGTGGACTGTTGAAATGTTGTGGTTATCGTTGAGATGTGGACCGTGGACTTTTTTTTTATTTTTTATTTTGTGTTTTAGAACTTTATATGATGGGTATGTTGTGGTTCAAATTATTAAAATGAAGTGTAGTTTTTATTTTGAAATATATATTATAGTGCATTGATGAAATTTAGAACAAGTTTCATTTTAAACCGCAAAACCGGCCGGACCGAATCATTTTTTATATGGTTTGGCCGATTTGGTTTAGCTAAATTATATGGCCGGTTTGGTTTGTAAAAATCTCAAACTGTACCTATTTGTTTGGCCAAGATTTTCCTCCGAAACCGGCCGAACCAGATCGCGAACACCCATAGTCACCATAGCTAAGGGAGAGTCCAGAAGGAAAGTAAGGATTGAAGCCCAAATTGCCAAGGCCAGAGCTCAGAAGAAGGCCAGAGAGGAAGAACTGGCACGAGAGTTGAAGGCCAGAGGTGACGCTTTTGACAAAATCAAAGCTGATCAGAGGCTCGAGAGTGGTAGATGGCCAAAATCTTAGCCAACGCGGCCAAAGGCAAGGAAAAGGTGATTGAAATGCCAAAATGCAAGGATGTTTTGATCGGACATGGATCAAGCCCCCTACCAAACTGACCATCCAAGAGCCAGTTTCTGAGCAACCAACAGGATTCCCAGAGATAATGACTGATGAAACTTTCAACAAATAACTAAATGAGGTCATTCCTGCATATGTTGAAAAGGAGGTCACCAATAGAGAAGTGGACATTCTGGTTGAAACTGAGAAGGTGGAGGAAGCATTAGCCGCGCAAGGGGATACTAATGTTTCTAAGTTAAAGAAGAGCGTGCGACCACCCCGGAAAAACTGGCATTGTCAGTTGTGCAAGGGGAAACTGACAAAGCTGGAGAAGCACCAGTTGCGCAAGGGGAAACTGGGACTTCTCAAGCTGACGAAGATTGGGCGACCATCCCTGAAAAACTAGCGTTGACAACTAAAGAGGTACCAATTCTAACTGGTAAAGAAAACTTATCTTCTTTCGACCTTGTTACCTCTGATGCAGATAGCGAAGATTTTATGGGGGCCAATGAAGAAATCGATTTTGAAAAAGATCAAAGTGGAATCTAGAGGATTCATCCATGGGACAGCAGGGATGACGTTGAATCCAGAATGCTCTATCCGATCCCAGCATACAAGATCCCACTGGCCCGGCTACCTTACGCTGAATTTGCTGCTGAACGTATCAAAAACTGGTGCCCACCAGTCCCGGAGATTGATTATGCAAACAAGGATTTAATTCCGTGGGCCACAACCATCTCCCATTGAGTAGAAAAGCAAGTCACCTGGGAGATGGACAACCTCTACAGTGCTATTTTGGGAAATGACTCGGAGGAGACAAGTGTGCTGAGGAGTGAGTTCAGACGCTAGAGGAGATTTGACGTATGTGCTAGAGAGCTGCAACAGGAGGATTCAGCCATCATGAAAGCCATACTTGGTCTAACCTTTTGGCAAACTAAAGCATGGTGGGCTGACCTGTAGTGTATTCGTAACAATAAAACATTTGCATTTGGTCCTTGGTCTGGCCCACAAACTGCTTGAGCCCATTAGTGCTAGGGTTTGCAAACCCTATCACTTTATATGGCCCTTCTCTCTGCAGATCAAACACACAACATATTATTCAGTACGTAGTATTGAATTAGAGAGAGAAAGGAGGCGGCTACATTAATCGAGAAAGCTGATCGACTTTCTCGAAGCTTTGGTGGAACTCGGTAGCGTATCCTCACTAGATCTCCGAGGAGGAAGGGATACAGATCAAAAGATCAGATCTGCTGGAACACATTAGCATTGATTCGATCCCCACATCTTGATTTCATCAACACCGCCATCCAGATTCAAGAAATCAGAAACTGGATTTCAGGTATTCCTTAAATCCATCCTCTACAATTATTTATTAGAAGCATGCATAGGTTAACCTGGTTTATTCAATCTACTATTTATTTTTGATATCCTAAGAATGACCCAAAGCTATAATAATAAAAGACAATTCACATTGTCTGTTGTAGACTCAGATCCTACAATTGGTATCAGAGCCAGGTTTGGGATCTAAGGCTCTATCTTAAATAAACTAAGATTGAATAAATATGTATGTCTTTTATTTATTGTGGTTGTATTTGAATTATCGTGGATGTTTTTCTTCTCGTGGCCATCTCATTTTTGGATTTGTTTTTTCACCATGAGAAAATCCGTGGTTAGATTGATAGAAAAAAATCATGTAAAAGATTTAGATCTATTTTTGTATTTTTTTTTGTAAATCTCGAAAAACGAAGAATTAAAAACACAGTGCATCAGACACGACAACACCATCGCAGCACACATCAGCGGCAGCGGTGCGGCGAAACCCTAGTTCCCTGCATGGTTGGGCCGCACCCAGATTTTGTCTGCTGCTGTGCGTCTTTCCAGCGACGATGGCAATTCTGGCAAGGAAGCCAGGTGGCTGCGCGCATCAGATGCGCGGCAGTCATCTTGCAAGAGGCGGGGCTGCGTCCGGTGGCTACAGGAATTGTGGCAGCGCTCACAAAAATACTAGGTTTTCTGCGCGGATGCACCTCAGCCATTTCTGGCTTTCCACGACGTCGTTGCGTGCGTCGGTGGTGCGTGGGTCAGCGGTGACGTGGCATGGACTGCCCTGTTCACGGTGTTGTTGCGCCTGCTGTCTCGTGGTGATGGACGGCGATAGGCATGCATCACGGTGGTGAAGTAGCAAAGGTTGTGCGGCTGCGCGGAGCGATGGCGGTGCAGTACAGCTAAGCTGCGGCTGCTGCTCGTTCGCATTGGTGCTTGCCCTCGCCATTCTGACGATGGTGACAGCTTCTACTACAACAATCGGCGACGTGGGCACGACCAGGGCTGGCTGCAGGTGGCAGCGACAAAGGCGGAGAGGAGGAAGCGGCTATTGCAGACTAGGGTTTCCAAACCCTAAGGTTTGCAGATTCGGGCCGGTCTGTGGGCCCATCGGCCCGGAGGCAGCCCGCAGATTTGAAAATTTTGGGTGTTGATGTCATTTGGGCCCAATCTAGGCCTGAAACCCTAATTTGCAGCCTGAATGTTGTTTTTCAGCCAAGATTCAGATTTCAAGTACAACGGAAGCCTAGTTTGAGGATCTGTATCGAAATTAAATCTTGTAATAGTTAGATTTAATTTATTTCTCATGTAATCGCATCTGAGGGGCCACGAGAATTTTATTTGTTTATTTATATGTTTCTTGCATGATGTGATTTATTATGTGCGCTCTAGTCAATAATAGGATAAGCATGCTACTGCTTTATTTATTTATTGTTAAAGCATGTTTTAAATTTATTTGCTGAGCATGTTTTATGTGTTTTATTTTATGTTTTGGATTGTGTCTATAAATTCCTGGATCATATTTATTTCTGATGGTATTTTAGATATGGCATAATTTATGAGACATAAAATAATGTGTGCGCATGGAACCTTTAGAAATTAAAATACTAAGCTGGATTTTAGTTCTTTTCAAACTAAAATCATTAGACCACCACAAATATGACTTCTCATTAAAAGTAAGGCATCTCGAAGCGTAAACGTCTACTCGGGCAGCTTGTATTAGAGGTCCTTTACCAGTTCTAATGCGATGAGGTTTCCAAATAAAACATTTATTTTAAGATGAGAAGTGGGAGCCTCTGAGCAAACATCTACTCAAGTAGCTTGCATTGAGACAACTTTCACAAGTCTCTAAGATTAATCTAAATGAGATAACGAAGAATGTAAAAGGCATGCGACATGGGTCTAGTACGTATGTCAAATCACCTTTTATCATCTGGAGTTAGGATTGTGGTTATTTTGGCTTAGATGTTGCCTAGAGTATAACTCATTTGTGTCCCTGCTTGATTGATGCAAAATCTGCACACAGATTATAGCACAGGACAAATAAATTTATAGATAACCTGAAGGTAGGTCGAACCCACAGAGATAGTGCAACGAAAGTAATTCATATACTGAATGTAGTTTTTCAATCTTTTGTTTGGGCAAAACCAAATTTGAGAGTTTTTTGGGTTTTATGAAAACAACTTTTAAAGAAATTCAAATAAAAGATAGCACAGATCCTAGAGAAATCTACCAATCTGATCAACATGCAAGAAACAAATAATTCAAACCCATAAAAGATACTTTTGGTGGAAAATCTGGTAAAGTGGAATCAACTCCTTTGTCAGGCAGTCAAAACCTAGATTATTAACTAGTGATTGTCTCCTGTGGGTCTCAAAAACACAAGTTAATCAATCTCAATAAAAATCAGATTAATCCTACAATTGAATTCTTCTTGGTCGGACAGAAAATCAAATGTATTAAACTCTCACTTCCTATTATCTATTTTCACCTCTCGGTCCTTCAATTAATAACAAAATCCTATTCCAATTTTCATCTCTCGATCCTTCAATTGAAAAATAGATTTGAAATAAAATCAAAGATTTTAAACCAATAAAAGGGTTTGAAGAATTCAAATCAAAACATGTATCACAAATGGAGAAACCCTAGAATCTGATAAAGAATCTAGCTTAGCATATTAAAAATAAACATTGAAACAAAAATTAAAGATTGCATTAAAATAAAGGTGCAGAAAAATAAAGGTACAATAAAATAAAGGTTTTAATTCCAGCCCTAAAAACTAAAGAAAACTAAACTATGAACTGAAATTTAAAGTTGGACT
>JAPKLW010000374.1:126391-156084 GCA_026898455.1 Plectranthus barbatus | reverse complement strand
ATAATGAACTAGACATGAGTTTATATAGGAGTAGGGTTGAGGCCTTGGATGGTAGGAATTTCCTTCTTGAATTGATGGCTTCAAAAGGAATGATTTTCTTTGTTGAAACTTCCCTTTTGGGGTCTTCATTGCTTCCAAATTGATGTGTTACTTGAATCCCAAGCAATTCTCGCCCAAAATCTATGAAAAACTCCCAGAATTTCGCCAAAATAATTCGCCCCGGTCGAGATGAACATTGCCCCGGCCGAGATGGATCTGCCCTGGTCGAGATAGCCTTCAAATCGGTCGAAACAGAGACCGTTTTCGCCACTTTTGCCCCTTCTGCGCAGTCTCACGGTTTTGGCCATAATTTTCACTCCCGAACTCCAATTGACCCTATTCCAGTTGCATTGGAAAGATAACTCAAAGATATTTCAAATACCATGCTCCATTAGATCAGATTCTATCCGTGGAAGAAGTCGTGACTGTTTCTTTGAACATCTGCTGCTTTCGGTACGGGTTTCCATTGGATTTGGCCTTAAACCTGCGAAATCTTACCATGACAAGCATAATACCCTACAAAACTATACTCATGCTCAATTTATTCAAGAAAACAAACTAAAATGCATAAAAGAAAAGAAAATCAATGCGATAAGTGAGTAGAAAAAATGAGCTTATCACTGCTCCAGATAGGTGAACATGGTCTTAGTATCTCCAATGTTAATTTCTTTTGCCGGTGGATACCTAGCATGGTCTGAAATTAAAGTACCTAGTTAGATCTGGATAGCGTTTGCTGTAAATGTCTACTCGGGTAGTTTGCGGTAAATTAGCTTGGGCAATTGGAGGAAACAAATTGTATTATTTTATCTAAAGGTTACTATGCAAATTTGTTTCAATCGTTCTATATGTATGTGCCTACTTTATAGCTTGTTTTCAGATATGTCTATTACTGCATCGCTCATTAATTCTATTGTACACAATTCCTTGACTGGTCCGAATTTTCCTAGATGGAAAAGTGACATTGTCAAACTTCTGGATAACTTTGGACATTTGTCTGTTCTGCAAACTCCCTGTCATAGTTTGTCGACCAATGCATCTTCCAACGAGGAGCGTGCACAGTATGACATGTGAATGTGTTAAAATGGCATGGCCAGATAATACATCTTGGGTCTTATCAAGCGCATTGTAAGACAGAAAATGGGTTATGGCTGTTCAGTGCCTGAACATGTGGAATCACTCATTCGGCTCATCGATGAGTACAAATTAATAGGTGGTCAAATTGACAATGATGTCAAAATTGACTTGATACACAACACACTACCGAAATCATTTGATAACTTCAGAAATTCTGTTGAGAAAAACAAGAGTGAGTATATTGTTCACAATCTGCTCAAGGATCTTGTGTCAGCATAAGATTCTTTAGTCTTTTTTGTGCGTCGCTCTGATTTGCTTCCGAGTCAGAAGAGTGACGTCAAAGGAAAGAGGGATAAAGGAAGCAGTGGGAGCAATCTTGCATTATCAAGCCTTTCCAGATCTCTTGCAAAAAGTTCTTCTAAGACACGTCGTAATGACATGAAGCAGAAGAATGGTAAAGGAGAGAGGAGCAAGGGAAAGAAAGAAAGCAAGAAAGAGAAATGTTTCAAGTGTGGCAAGAAGGGTCACTGGAAAGTAAATTATCCAATTTTGGTAACTAAGGGACAAGGTACGTCATCTTTTGCATTGGTTGTTGAGACATGTTTAGCATCAGTTTTCCACTCCTTAGTGAGTAGTGGTTACTGAAAATGCTAATCATGTTTGCTACACTTTGCAGGGGTTCAAGCTGATTATAACGCTTAAAGATGGTGGGATTACCAACTCCGAGAAAGTTGCTTTGTGTTTATGATAAACAATGCTTTGTTTTGAAGAGATGTTTTTTAGAACTCATTTCCATTTATGATTTCATTTGATAGACTATCAGTTATTTTTTTATAGAGTTCTACTTTATCATGATAAGTTACAGTGTTTTCTATCATGGTTAAATGGATGCTTCTCTTCATTACATGTTTACATAAACCAACATTAATCTATGGCATATTAAAGGATATTACTAGAGATGAGGTTACATCGGTTTTAATAGTGTTAAGTAATTTATGAGATTATGGATTTCATCCAGGTAATCCTAAGAATGGTACTTAGAAATACTAGGTAAAAGATGATGACCAGGCCTTTTAATAGGCAATTGAGTCTCTAGGATATGTTTCGTGTATGTTTTGTGTGAGTCTACTTCTGCAGTTGCCTTGAATAGGCATAGATATTGTACTCACTTGAGATATGGATATTTTTATCTAATTCACTACAAGTCTGAGTCTCTTGCTTTAATCAAGAGCGTTTATAACTAAGGTAGAGAAAAAGCTAAATAAGACCATAAAAACATTATGATTCCTTCATGATGGTGTGTGTTAGGTGTTGATGTAGAAATCCCACCTTTAATTTGATGTTTTTATGTGTCAAGAACTGAATACCAAGGTTAGTCCTTAAAATTATTACTTCATGTAATCCTTGTATAGGAAAATCGAGTTGTAATAGTTCGGGTAAGGCAAACCACCAAAAACTATGGAATAGTTTTTGAGGAGAAAACTGTGAAGACAGTTCAAGAAGCGAAATGCGAAGAAAACTGTGAAGACAATTTTTGGAAGCAACATGTGAGAAAACTGTGCAGACAGTTTTAAACTGTCTAAGAGGCAACAACGATGAAAACTGTGGAAATAGTTTTTATAGAGAAACTGTCGAGAGGCGCTCATAGTTTCAGATCAGCACAGTTTCACGCCAAAGGGAACACGTGAAAAGCAAGAGGCCGAACAGTCATAAAGAGCATTGAAGACTCAATGATAAGGAACAAAGATACACTCAGTTATGACTAGAGTACAACGTTGTTCGAGTCTGACACAAAGGACAAAACTGTCTCTGCAAAAGCATGACAGTGTTCAGAAAAAGGCAGAGGAGCAGGTCTTCTTTACAGAAAAGTATGACCATTGATTGGACACCATTCAAATTGTCTCTACCGGCTATTTTCTGAAGATTCAACTATAAATAGCAGGAGGACCAGAGAGACAAACATCAATAGAAATGCATTCAAATCTTGTCGTTACTCTGCCGAATTCTAAGCTCAAAGCATTAAAAGCTCTCAAGTGAAAGGCATGAACTTCGTGATTCATTTATTGAACACGAGGCATTATTGCTTAAGGATTCTTCTGTGATTCACCATGTGACCTTGAGTACACGAGGATTAAGTCTTTCGACTTAGTCTATTTTCTTGGTGTTCTTACTTTTCAAGTAAGAACATAGCAACCTGGTTCTCAGTCGAGGAACATGTTCTTACGGGCGACCGCCAACATTCGTGCATTCTGGGAAGAACTCAACCATCCATCCACCGGAGAAGGAGAAGGGAGGTTTGTCCTCAATCAATTTTGACGACTGCCAGTTCTGAGAAGACTTCAATGAGCTGCCTGGCTTTGAGGAACTGAAGAAGGAGTGAAGAACATCTACTTGGGTGAGTGATCCAGTATGCTGCGAACGGTGGTTTTCCTGGTGATTGGCTATAGATCGTGAGGAGTGTATACTTCATTTTCTTAGTGAATTACCAGATTAATTTCCGAAGAGTGGACGTAGGACTTAAGGCTCCGAACCACTATAATATCCTGTGTTATTTACAGTTTTCCGTACGTTTATCTTTACACAGTTTTCAACTGAGTTTTGAAACCTTCAACACTTCACTAAAGTGTTGAAGTGTATATCTGAAAACTGACTAAGTAAACTGCTCGGCTGACACAGTTTTTATAATACCTGAACTAGGAAACTGACCCCCCAGTTTTAGAGTGCAACTGCTTGTAAAAACTTCCGCTACACATTTATACGTACTCTGATCAGGGACCAACAAGTGGTATCAGAGCAGGTCGATCTTTCTAGACTGTCCTGTTTTGAGTCGCTTAGGACCGAATCCATATTTCATTGCACTCTTATTTGTTTTTTAAGTGTAATTAGCGAGCAGATTATATTAAGATAATGATGAATTTTCCGAGTCTTCCCAAGTACAACCCAGAGAAGTTTGAGGTATGGAAGAAGAGGTGTCTCATCCAACTGAGAGCTCAGCATCCGAAAATGGATAAAGTCTTGAAGAATGGACCTCTAAAGATCCAGAAGATTAATATTCGGCTCGGAGGAGAAGATGACCAAGGTGGTGTCCAAATGGTAGATAAGCCACTGGAAGAATGGACACTCAAAGATAAGAAACGTCATCAGCTTGATCCCATCGCACAGGAAATGATCATTCAATCTCTTCCAGAATCTCTCATGGACGAAGCCATAGAGAACAACAGTGCTAAAGAGCTATGGGATTGGATCAATGAGCTCACTAAGGAAACTGAGGCGATGAGATGCAATAAGAAACAAATGTGCGTTGATAAATACGAATCTTTCCAGATGCTGCCTTGCAAAACGATCAAATCAATGGAAGCAAGGTTCAACGCCATAGTAAGTGAGATGAAAGGTCTTGGAAAAGAAGAAAGTGTGGCTGACATGAATGATGTTTCTGAGATCTATGAATGATGTTCCTGAGACTTCAGTTGCCTCGACTGGACCCCCAACAGCCGAGACGGCCAATGATGATAATGTTATTACTGAGGCCTTAAAGTTTATAAACATAGAAGATCAAAGCGAAGAGAAGCCCCCTGAAGCCAATTCAACAGTTTTGGAAGCAGAGCAACCTGAAGCCAATGCAACAGTTTTGGAAGCAGAGCAACCTGAAGCAGTTGAGGAAGCAGCTCCAACTACCCAGGCAGTTGCTGTGCAGAATCCAGTTCCTGAGCAAGGTGGTGAACCACCTCACCAAGAATCCCCAGCAGTTCAAACTGAGGTCACAGTTGCTCCCGTTGAAGCCGTAGCTGTAAAGAAGCCGAGTTGGCTAAGAGATTATCCTATAGAAGCTATTCTCGATGATATTGGGAATCCAGTTCGAACGAGACAAGGCAGTGCATTGATGTCATGCTTCATGTCCCAGATTGAACCTTTGAAGATTGGTGAAGCTCTTCAGTCGACGGATAGGATTAACGCAATGCAAGAAGAACTAGGAGAGTTCACTCGCAACAATGTGTGGTATCTGGTGGATAGACCAACACATCAATCCGTAATTGGCACCAAATGGGTCTTCAAGAACAAAAGAGATGAGACCGGCACCATCATAAGGAATAAGGCCAGATTGGTAGCCAAGGGATACGCACAGTGTGAAGGGATGGACTTCAATGAAACGTTCGCCCCAGTTGCCAGACTGGAGGCCATTCGTTTGTTCTTGGCATATGTAGCCTATCACAACTTCACAGTCCTTCAAATGGATGTGAAAAGTGCCTTCCTTAATGGTGAATTGAAGGAAGAGGTCTACGTTGAACAGCCCCCAGGTTTCGAGCAAGGAAACCAAGTCTACAAGTTGAAGAAAGCCTTGTATGGACTAAAGCAAGCTCCTAGAGCATGGTATGAAACTCTCTCACAGTTTCTGCTCAAGAATGGATTTGAGAAAGGGACGATCGACCGAACCCTGTTCAAGATAAAAGATGGAGAGAACATCTTGCTTGTCCAAATTTATGTGGACGATATCATCTTCGGCAGCAAGGACTCAAAGCTATGTGAGAAGTTTGCCCAGTTGATGCAAACTAAATTCCAAATGAGTATGATGGGAAAAATGACATACTTTCATGGATTGCAAGTGGATCAATCTGACGAAGGAATCTTCATTAGTCAGAAGAAATATACTCAAGATTTTATCAACAAATTATGTCCTGAGAAGACAAAGTCCTTGAGGATTCCTATGAGCACCAGTTCTCAGATCACTCTTGATGAAGAAAGCGAACCTATCAATCCAACTGCTTATCGAGAAATCATTGGGTCACTGCTCTATCTAACTGCCAGCAGACCCGATATATCTTATGATGTGGGAGTGTGCGCAAGATTCCAGGCGAATCCAAAGAAGTCCCACATGGAAGCAGCAAAGAGGATCGTGAGATATTTGAAGAAGACTGAGTCTTTGGCATATGGTATCCCAAAACTGATGGAATCATGCTGAATAGATTCTCTGATTCAGATTTTGGAGGCTGCAGAATCGATAGGAAGAGCACAAGTGGAACTTGTCAGTTCCTAGGTCATAAACTGATCAGTTGGTTCAGCAAGAAGCAGCATTCAGTGGCCACTTCAACCACTGAGGCCGAATATGTTGCAGCTGCCAGTTGTTGTGCTCAAGTGCTTTGGATAAAGCAGCAGCTCAAGGATTATGGGATAGAAACTGGATGTGTACCTATTTACTGTGATAACAATAGTGCAGTTTGTATCTCGAAGAATCCAGTTCTACACTCCAGGACGAAGCACATCGATATTCGTCATCATTTCATCCGAGATCATGTTGAGAAAGAAGATATCTCGGTGGAATATATAAGGATGGAGGACCAGTTAGCGGATATTTTCACCAAACCGCTACCTGATGCTCGATTCAAAGAGCTATGCATCAAACTATGACTTCTAAAGTTTGATGAAATCTCAAGAGAGAGAGATGAAAACTGATCTGTGCAAAACTGTTGAACTGAGAGTGTAAAACTGTTTGGCTTATTGGTTCAATCAGTTGCACTTATTATTTGTAAGACAGTTTGCTCAACATTAAAGGAAATTGGAGGTCCCGGCAACGGAACCAGAGATGAGAGATGAGCAAATGCGGATGCAGTTGCAGATGCAGATGCAGCAGATGAAAGAGGCTAGGGAAGAACAGTTGAAGTGGATGGTGGAAATGGCCAATAGCATAGCCAAGCAGACTGGAACCTCTTCATCCTCCTCAAGAAAAGTCGAAAGACAAAGATAAACCAAAGGAATAATGGCGTGCACTGAATATTTTTGTATCTTTTGCTGCAGTTTGTCGCTTTTCATGTACCTTGTACTGAACACATTTAATGAAAGGTCAAAAACAGCTGGTTTGAAGACAAATGCTCATTGTCTCTTACCTAAGATACTTATTTTTGCTGAATTCACATTTTCCTGTGTGATCAGCAGTCTGCTTCTCGCTCTAATTTGATTTATATTAATCGAGTAATATCTCTCCGATTCAGGGGGAAGATCAATTAGAGTAGGTCAAATTCAGAGGAAGCACAGTTCTGAGTAGTGTTAGAATATCATATCTTGTAAACTCAGAGCAACTGCATCCTCATTTCGACTTAGATGGTACAGTTTTGACAACATCAAAAAGGGGGAAATTGTTAGGTGTTGATGTAGAAATCCCACCTTTAATTTTATGTTTTGATGTGTCAAGAACTGAATATCAAGGTTAGTCCTTAGAATTATTACTTCATGTAATCCTCTTATAGGAAAATCGAGTTGTAATAGTTCGGGTAAGGCGAAACACCAAAAACTGTGGATCTGTTTTTGAGGAGAAAACTGTGAAGATAGTTCAAGAAGCAAAATGCGAAGAAAACTATGAAGACGGTTTTAGGAAGCAACATGTGAGAAAACTGTGCAGACAGTTATAAACTGTCTAGGAGGCAACAACGATGAAAACTGTGGAAATACTTTTTATAGAGAAACTGTCGAGAGGCGCTCACAGTTTCAGACTAGCACAGTTTCACGCCAAAGGGAACACGTGAAAAGCAAGAGGCCGAACAGTCATAAAGAGCATTGAAGACTCAATGATAAGGAACAAAGATACACTCAGTTATGACTGGAGTACAAGGTTGTTCGAGTCTGACACAAAGGACAAAACTGTCTCTGCAAAAGCATGACAGTGTTCAGAAAAAGGCAGAGGAGCAGGTCTTCTTTACAGAAAAGTATGACCATTGATTGGACACCTTTCGAATTGTCTCTACCGGGTATTTTTTGAAGATTCAACTATAAATAGCAGGAGGACCAGAGAGATAAACATCAATAGAAACGCATTCAAACCTTGTCGTTACTCTGCCGAATTCAAAGCTCAAAGAATTAAAAGCTCTCAAGTGAAAGTCATTAACTCCGTGGTTCATTTATTGAACATGAGGCATTATTGCTTAAGGAATCTTCTGTGATTCACCGTGTGACCTTGAGTACACGAGGATTAAGTCTTTCGACTTAGTTTATTTTCTTGGTGTTCTTACTTTTCAAGTAAGAACATAGCAGCCTGGTTCTCAGTCGAGGAATAGGTTCTTACGGGTAACCGCCAACATTCGTGCGTTCTGGGAAGAACTAAACCATCCATCCACCGGAGAAGGAGAAGGGAGGTTTGTCCTCAATCCATTTTCGATGACTGCCAGTTCTGAGAAGACTTCAAGGAGCTGCCTGGCTTCGAGGAACTGAAGAAGGAGTGAAGAACATCTACCTGGGCGAGTGATCCAGTTTGCTGCGAATGGTGGTTTTCGTGGTGATTGGCTATAGATCGTGAGGAGTGTATACTTCATTTTCTTAGTGAATTATCGAATTAATTTATGAAGAGTGGACATACGACTTAAGGCTCCAAACGACTATAATATCCTGTGTTATTTATAGTTTTTCGTACGTTTATCTTTACACAGTTTTCAACTGAGTTTTGAAACCTTCAACACTTCACTAAAGTGTTGAAGTGTATATCTGAAAACTGACTAAGTAAACTGCTCGGCTGACACAGTTTTTATAATACCTGAACTGGGAAACTGACCCCCCAGTTTTAGAGTGCATCCGCTTGTAAAAACTTCAGCTGCACATTTATACGTACTCTGATCTGGGACCATGATAAGCTCATTATTTCACTCACTTATCTATATTATTTTTATACTATTTTATGTAGCTTTATTGAGTTTATATATATATTTTATGCATGAGTCAATATTAGGTGGTTTTAGGTGTATTTTGATGTTTATGCAGGTTTTTAGGCCTAAACTCACGAGAAAACCGTTCCGAAAGCAGTGATGTGTAAGAGTAGCAGTGAAGAGTTTTTCCACAAGAGGAATTCGGGCTATTGGCGCATTGCAATGGATGATTCTTTGAGTTAGCTCTCCAGCGCAACTGGAATCGGGTCAATCGGAGTTTGGGGGAAGAAGTTATGGCCAAAACCGTGAGACCGCGCAGAAGGGGCAAGAAGCTGCGTCGACAGACGCCAATCAGCATCGATCGACGCCGATCGACGTGAATCAGCCACGATCGATGCGAGCGAGTCTGCTGGAGCGGAAATCTGATAAAAATCGGATTTATTCATATCTTTAGCCCTAGATTTGATATGATACACCTCCACCTCTATATATAACCTTGTAAAATTGAATTTTAAGTATTCCTCATTCCAGATTTCAGATTTTGAGAGATTCAAAGAGTTTTAGAGTTTATGTTTGAAGACATAATTTTGTGGGAAGACATTCAGATCCAAGTTTTTATGCAATTCAGGTTTTATTTTTCTATGATGAATATTACTCTGAATATGTGTAACTAATCACTTCCTTAGATTCTAGGGTTCGAATTATCATTGTATGCATGTTTGATTAATTGAATTATTTTCCCTTTCCCTTCGTAGTTTGTGAAATTTGTGCTTATTCATAATCTTGAGTTGCTGGCCACATCTTAGGATTAATTAGTTGATTACTTGAGACGTAACTGTAATAGTTTTCAATGGAAAGAGATTTTCACAATATAATCTGATTTTTGTCGTAACTGAAGGAGATTGATTGTAGGGATAAATCTGTAGATCTTTGGAGTTAGTTAATTTATCTTGAGACCGAGCGGAGATAGGTAATTGACTAATCTACTTTATGAATTGTCCAACAAAGAAGTTCATAATATTTTTCTGATGTTTCACTACGAAGAGGAATTAAATTGGGAAATAATCAATTCATTCATCTATGTCATACTTGATAAGTAGATATCCCTAGGATCTGTACTTCTCATAACCGTTTTCATCCAAAGTATTTTAGTTTCTTGTTTACCTTTTATTCGCAAGGATTACGATTTTCAAAACAACCAAAACCCAACAATTTGATTTTCCTAACCAGTATTTTGAGAACTTCTGATTTAGTACTTAAGGTTTTTCATTGCTTTATTCCCTGAGGGATCGATAATTTTCATTTGCCGCTATATTATTAGCTCTGCTAAGTCGCTGTTAAATAATTTAGCGATCAAATTTTGGCGTCGTTGCCAGGGAATAGAATAGAATTAATCTTACTATTAAGTCTGTGATTAAAATACTGCTTTAGGCTGTAATTTTCGTATTTTCTGAAATTTCTCGTATTTTCGTAATTTACGTCGATCGACGCTACATCCCGTCGATCGACGCAGTTGTTTTCTTCCTCGTCGATCAATGTTTCATCTCGTCGACCGACGCTGTATCTGTTTTCAGAATTTTAGTTTTTCTTATTTCAGTTCATTCCGATTTATTTTCAGTCTTACCTCACTATCTCCTTTGTTGTACAGGTAGTGCATGAGTACGAGAGCTAGAGGAAAGGACCCGCTTTATTTCTACCCAGACATTGAGGCCACTTGCAAAAAGATCCGAAAGAATAAGCGTGCTCAGGAAAGCTCAAGTAGTCA
Source organism: Plectranthus barbatus (assembly GCA_026898455.1). Classification (NCBI taxonomy): domain Eukaryota; kingdom Viridiplantae; phylum Streptophyta; class Magnoliopsida; order Lamiales; family Lamiaceae; genus Plectranthus; species Plectranthus barbatus. Next base: position 145,581 of record JAPKLW010000374.1, on the reverse strand, counting down.
AGTGATGGATGATAACGAACAGCCGCCAATTGTCCAACCGCCGCCACCAATGTTAACTGCGGAGGAGCAGGCTGTGGTTTTTCAAGACGTCCAAGCTATGAGGGCGCAAATCCAGCAGTTCAATCTGGAAAGAGATCGCGAGAGGGACAATCAGAATAATAGGAATCTGCATCGTAACCCTCTATTCGAGGACAATCCTGACAATGAAGAGGATGACAACCAGAATCCGCCAGAGGAATATGACGATGAGGAAGAAGAGGAGGCTATGCAGAACCAGTATAAACCGCAGTTTAGGGAGACAGACTTCAGGATTGGCATCAATGCCAATAATTTTGAGCTAAAGACCGGGTTGGTGCAGATGGTGCAGCAAAATCAATTCGGAGGACGACCTACTGAGGATCCTTATGCACATCTAGATAAGTTCCTGATGCTCTGCAATACTGTCAAAATTGGAGGAGTCAGCAAGAATGCCATCCGAATGCGCCTGTTTGCATTCTCTTTGAGGGATAAGGCACAATCATGGTTCACTGCACTGGACAAGGAGAGCATAAGCACATGGACTGAACTAAGGAATGAATTCTTGGAAAATTTCTTCCCTCCAAACGTCATCAGGCAGAGAAGGAAAGAAATCATCAGGTTCGCTCAAAGACCCGATGAGAGCTTCAGTGAGACATGGGAGCGATTCAAAGAACTACTGAGATCTTGCCCCGGACATGGCTTTCCGCCAGGAGAACAGGCAGAAGCATTCTACGAGGGACTTAATGACAAGACCGTCAAGTTGGTGGACACCATACTGGGAGACACCATCATGACGAAAAGCGGAAGGAAGGCCATGGAATTCTTCCAAAAGATGGCCAACAACACCCAACGGTGGTCCACAAGTCGACATCGGCCTGTGATGGCGGTCGAGAAGGAGAAAGAGAAAGTTGTCGAGCAACCTGATTTGGCAACCGAGCTGAAAAAGCTAAGGGAAGATTTCGCTGCACTGAAGCAGGAAAAGACAGTTGCTGCAGTAGAGCCAGTGCAAGCTCCACCTGAGGGGGATTGTGCCGCTATAAATTTCATGCAAATGGGTGGTTACCAAAACAACTACCGTGAAGGATATCAGCAGCACAACCAGCCCTACACTTATAATCACGCGAGGAACCATCCTGGATTTTCCTACGCAAACCCCCATGCCGCGGAGCAGCCACCACCGGGATTTGCCGTACAAGATGAGGCAGTAGTGGAAAAAAAGAAGCCAAATCTTGAGGAGATTTTGGCTAAATTCATAGAAGGCTCCACCGATACGGTAGCCAAGCTAAAGCAAGAAATTGGAGGCGTGAATACTAAAGTAGACCAGGTGCAGAATCAGAATAAGAGGAACCAAGTGAATGACATCACTCTGAGAGGGGGAAAATCGTATGAAGGGCCAAAGCAGGCGGGTGAAGAAGCCAAGCAGGACAAAGAAGCCGTCGCAGACGCAGCCCCGTCGATCGACGCGGATCCACCTCGGTCGACGCCAGCCCCCAGTTCGCCATTGAAGAAACTGTCTTTGCCATATCCGCAGCGGTTTGCCAAATCAAAGATGAACGAGAAATTTGCACGCTTTCTTGAGAACATGAAGAAAGTGAACATCAACATCCCGCTGATTGAGGCACTGCGAGAGATACCGGGATATTTCAAGTTTTTGAAGGATATGGTCTCTCAGAAAAGACCCTTTGTGGAGCACGAGAGGGTCAACTTGTTCGAGGAATGCAGCGCGATTATTCAAAAGAAGATGCCGCTGAGGAGAGAGGACCCGGGATCCTTTACGATCCCCTGCGTCATTGGAGGAGAGACCTTTGGGAAGGTCCTTTGCGATTCTGGCGCATCCATCAACTTAATGCCGTTGTCAATCTTCAAGCGACTGGAGATCGGGAGCCTCAAACCAACGACCATATCATTACAGATGGCTGACAGGTCGGTGTCCTACCCAAGAGGCATCGTAGAAGACGTACTTGTGAAGGTGAAGGACTTCATCATTCCAGCAGACTTCGTGGTGCTTGACATTGAAGAAGACCACAACATCCCGCTTATCTTGGGGAGATCTTTCTTGAAGACTGCTGGAGCATTGATTAACATTCGAGATGGCAAACTGATGTTCCGAGTTAATGATGAGTCGGTCACCTTCCCCATATACAAAGCAGTGCAGAAGCGTAATGAAGGGAGCTACCAGGAAGAGTGCCACATGATCAATTGTTCAAATCCGGTGATTTCCTCTCCCTTTTCTTCTCTTAAAACTGATCCGGATTTTTCGGAGAACTGCTTACTACACTTCTTGTTTTTGTCTTCAGATTTGGATAAGGCGGACGATGAGCTCGTGGATTTGGTGATGAAGCTGGATGTATCCGAGGGAATAACACATGAGAAAGAGAGAAAATGGAAGCGGTTACCAAGCCGACGCAACCAGAAAAAGAAGAGAAAATGTGGAAAAGCACCCACATCGATCGACGCAGGAGCCGCATCGATTGACGCAGTCTTAGGATCCTCGTCGATCGATGCTACAGTCACGTCGATCGATGCACGAAGGAATTCAGACTCGGAGCTTTCATCGGCAGAAGCAGCGCGACGTAGAAAAGGGATTGCTGCAGTTTCATCCATGTCAATCGACGCAAACTTGGAAAAGCAACCATCCAACTCTGATCCGCTGGTTCTGGAACTTAAGATGCTCCCGGCACACCTCAGGTATGGGAAGTTGAAAAAATCACTACGATTTCTACGGAAGTACAAGTCCGCCATTGGGGGGACATTGAGAGACATCAAGAGGATCAGCCCCTCATATTACACGCACAAAGTCCTTCTGGAAGAAGACGCCAAGAAATGGGGGATGCGAGTTGTCAAGAACAAAGATGAAAAGGAGGTCGCGAAAAGACCAGTCTGGACCCGACCTCCGTAGTGGTGATTTGGAGACTCTGGGGGATAAAAAGTTGATGTCTGAGATCAACTACCAGGTACCGTTCCCTCTTTTGTCTGATTTTCAAACTTATTCCACTCTTCGAGTTGGAAATAAGTTTGGGGGGATGTGGACAAGAGATGGAACGTCCTATCTTTTATTTATTCTACTTTTTGTCTTTAATTTTTCATATTTTATGCTATTGTTGTGGGGAAAAATTTTGAGTTTTGAGATAACCTGAATAAGACTGTGAGATTAGAATTGATTGAAGGTTGAGAGTGAATTGATTGAGATTGTGGTTAGATGCCTATGAATGTAGAATACCGCATGATAGGACTGATTTGACACTTATACTTGCGTGCTTTTTGTCTTTAATTTTTCATATTTTATGCTATTGTTGTGGGGAGAAATTTTGAGTTTTGAGATAACCTGAATAAGACTGTGAGATTAGAATTGATTTAAGGTTGAGAGTGAATTGATTGAGATTGTGGTTAGATGCCTATGAATGTAGAATACCGCATGATAGGACTGATTTGACACTTATACTTGCGTGCTGATTGAGCTGATTTGAAATTGACTGTGGAAGAAAATTTTTGAACCCTTGTGTGAGAAATTTGAGCCTTTATTTCGTTTGATGTGAGATTCACATGTGTGTTTTGATTTCTCTAGAACTTGCCTATTTTCTGTGTTGAGACTGCATAGTGTGCACAAGTTTAGGAAATGATATTAGGCCATCTTTGTTAACCCAATATCCTAAACACTGTCCCTTCACAATAAAATTTTCCCTAGTTAGCCACTTTGAGCCTGTACAATTTTTCTTTCCTTGTCTATGAGATTAAGAAAAGTATTGTCTCACTCCTGTCTTGAGTTGTGGTATGTATGGGGTTGATTGGTGAATTCGTGATAAGATATGATAAATTAGTGGTGAAAATATGTATGTTTGAGAAGCTCTAGAAATAATTAGAATTCTCATAAACTCTCTGAAAAGAAAAGAATACAAAATTATCGAAAAGAGCATAAGAGATTCAAAATGAGCTAGAAAAAAAAATGTGAGTTTGTTGATGTATATGAGGAGATGAGGTGGATGATTATAGATAGTGGTTGGATGTGTTGAGAGTCATGAACTCAATTAATTTAGTCACTTGGCCATATTTCCCTACCTTATCAGAAAAAGCCTACGTTACAACCCTTCAAAAGTCCTTTTTGATTCTAGACTTGTGTGCACATTCTAGCAGTGGAGATATTAGAAAATTTCCAAGCCCATAGTAGAAATTTCTTCATACATGTTTTTGAGTGCTTTCATCTTTACCTTAAACACTTGAGAGTTGAGCGATACACTTCCTGTGAGTTCTTCCACGATTGATGAATTTTCTGTCTCTTTCAAATTGCTTGTGGATAGTAGATTCTTGGTTCTCGACTGTGATGAATCTTGTGAGGCATTGCACTTTAACAACATGATCTTTTAATTTCTTTCTTGCCTATTGATTGAGGACAATCAAAAGTTCAAGTTTGGGGGATTTGATAAGCTCATTATTTCACTCACTTATCTATATTATTTTTATACTATTTTATGTAGCTTTATTGAGTTTATATATATATTTTATGCATGAGTCAATATTAGGTGGTTTTAGGTGTATTTTGATGTTTATGCAGGTTTTTAGGCCTAAACTCACGAGAAAACCGTTCCGAAAGCAGTGACGTGTAAGAGTAGCAGTGAAGAGTTTTTCCACAAGAGGAATTCGAGCTATTGGCGCATGGCAATGGATGATGCTTTGAGTTAGCTCTCCAACGCAACTGGAATCGGGTCAATCGGAATTCGGGGGAGGAAGTTATGGCCAAAACCGTGAGACCGCGCAGAAGGGGCGAGAAGCTGCATCGACAGACACTAATCAGCATCGATCGACGCCGATCAGGAAGCCACGTCGATCGACGTGAATCAGCGACAATCGACACGAGCGAGTCTGCTGGAGCGGAAATCTGATAAAAATCGGATTTATTCATATCTTTAGCCCAAGATTTGATATGATACACCTCCACCTCTTTATATAATCTTGTAAAATCGAATTTTAAGTATTCCTCATTCCAGATTTCAGATTTTGAGAGATTCAAAGAGTTTTAGAGTTTATGTTTGAAGACAGAATTTTGTGGGAAGACATTCAGATCCAAGTTTTTTTGCAATTCAGGTTTTATTTTTCTATGATGAATATTACTCTGAATATGTGTAACTAATCACTTCCTCAGATTCTAGGGTTCGAATTATCATTGTATGCATGTTTGATTAATTGAATTATTTTCCCTTTCCCTTCGTAGTTTGTGAAATCTGTGCTTATTCATAATCTTGAGTTGTTGGCCACATCTTAGGATTAATTAGTTGATTACTTGAGACGTAACTGTAATAGTTTTCAATGGAAAGAGATTTTCATAATATAATCTGATTTCTTGTCGTAACTGAAGGAGATTGATTGTAGGGATAAATCTGTAGATCTTTGGAGTTAGTTAATTTATCTTGAGACCGAGCGGAGATAGGTAATTGACTAATCTACTTTATGAATTGTCCAACAAAGAAGTTCATAATATTTTTCTGATGTTTCACTACGAAGAGGAATTAAATTGGGAAATAATCAATTCATTCATCTATGTCATACTTGATAAGTAGATATCCCTAGGATCTGTACTTCTCATAACCGTTTTCATCCAAAGTATTTTAGTTTCCTGTTTACCTTTTATTCGCAAGGATTACGATTTTCAAAACAACCAAAACCCAACAATTTGATTTTCCTAACCAGTATTTTGAGAACTTCTGATTTAGTACTTAAGGTTTTTCATTGCTTCATTCCCTGAGGGATCGATAATTTTCATTTGCCGCTATATTATTAGCTCTGCTAAGTCGCTGTTAAATAATTTAGCGATCAGACCAACAGTGTCTATCTCAAGTGGTGTGTTTTACAGTATCTGGCAGAGCAAGGAATTACGTCTCAGTTGACAACATCCCTTATCCCTTAAAGGGATGGTGTGGTCAGAACGAAAGAAATAAGATTCTTTAAAGAAGTTAAATTATGCTAGTTTTGCTAGTTTTTTGTTTAGGGAAGTGCTCCAAAAGGCAGTAGTGTATTTGCTTAACCTAGTGTCTTCTAAATCAGTTCCAAATGCCCTAGTGGAATCTTCACTTCGTCAAAAGCAAGGTTGGGTAGTTCAACCTCTGGATAACAAAGGAAGCTGATAAGATAGAAGAAAGGTTTAAGCTAATAATGCTAGTGGGTTTTCCCAGGTAAACGGAAAAAGTGGTTTCTTTACTATCATGCACATATGAGTTGTTGTAAAGGATGAAACCACGAATCAAAAAATGAGATTGTTCTCCAATGATTTGGAGAAAGACAATTCAAATCCATCAGGAAATACCTCGTGGCAGATTGAGCATACCTTGGTACGTATGGTACCAACTGCACGATCACCCGTGCAAGGTGGTAAACCACAAATTAAAGCACCAATAACCGACACAATAAAAAGAGCATTGTTGCAGTGGGAGGGTGCCTTAATAGGACGTCTAGTAAGAGTTCGTGGGAAAAAGTCTTTAGACTTACTCCTAGATGACGAACAACATTGTACTAATCCCTGAATTTGCAAATGAAGCTATTAAAGACAAATAATGCAGTTTAATGACTTCAAGTCATGGATTCAGAAATGAATGAGTAACAGTTATGGATATCAGGATCAGTGTCACCAAATGGCTTTCCAGCTATGGGTAACTAAGTGATATACAAGAAGAATAATCATTCGAATGGTAACCTAGTATGTTTTAAAAGTCTAGGTTTGTGAGCAAGGTATGTTTTATAAACAAGACCTTCTCACTGGTTGCAACTCTTAAATCCATTCGAACTCTTCTATCCAAAACAGCACATATGAACCTAAATATCTAGAAGATAGATGCCATCACTCATGTTTTCACAAACGGGTACCTTAATGAAAGGTGGTGATACCTATGTGCAACAGCCACAAAGGTTATGTGAAGTAAGGTGAGCAGCATTTTGTCTAGAAGCCAAGGAAGTTCAAGTGTGAACTTAAAGGAGCTTCAAGGTCATGAAACAAACATTTTGATATTGCATATCAAGAACGAGAGTTCCATGTACCAGTTATGTGTCAGCGGAAGTGTGGTTTTCCTTGCACATTATGTAGATAGTATTTCCCATTCGGAAACGGTGTGGAGATATTGTCAGGCATAAAGAGATGGTTATCCGAACAGTTTCAGAAGTAGGACATATGAGATAATGGAACATTCTTTGGATTAAAGTCTTTTGTGATCACAAGAAAGGATGTCCAAGTGTCTCAAGTCGCTTAAATTGATTCTGTGGTAACTTGTTTCAAGCTAAGAAAGGGTTGCTACCTTTCTTTATATGGCGATAAATGAAGTTGGATATCTGTAATGCTATAAGCATGGTAGACAAATATCAATTCAACCCTGAAAAGGCACATTAGCTTATAATGTACCATGTGGGTTGAGTGGTATCGGATATCCAGGAGGATCATAAAATAAGGAAATCGACCTCTAACTATGTGTTGGCTTTGGAGGAAGAGTTATAGGAAACTGACATAGAAGTGTGATGCAAATTCCGGTTTGAAGGCTGAGTGTGTAACAGCTTCAAAAGTTTTGTAAGAAGCAGTATAACTCTGGTGTTGTCCTCTAGAGGTGTGTAAGCCGAGTTTGCCTAATAGAATCACAAAGTACTGTGATCATGCTAGTGCAATGACAAAATCAAGGGTACCCAAGACTCACAAGGTGGTGAAACACATAGAATATGTAGTACTACATCATACGAGAAATTGTGATAAGAGGCGATGTGTATAAAAAGGGAGCAATTGACATGAAAGTTCTAGCAGATTTGTTTACACAATGTTTACCTCAGAGGACTTATGAGGATCACGCTCATAGTATGGATGTTGGTCCCGAAATATCAGAGTCGTCGTGTTGATAACTTAACACGAAATGCAGCGGAATAGATTAATGTCTCTTGCACTTATCGTTGTTAACAAAGTGTTGTCTTAGGTCAAGTTGTTGCTTAAGTAAGTTTACAGATATACACTAGCAACTCCGTTGCTAGGTTTTAAATCAATCTTTGAACTGTAAACCAATAAAACAGTAAATGCACACAAGATTTACAGTGGTTCGATCAAATAGATCTACGTCCACTCCTTAGCCGAAACGCTAAGAATTTTCACTAGAAAAGTATACAGATTACAAGGAATCGCTTTTCCAGTTAAGTAGGCAGTGAGCTTTCGGCCTGGCTACTTAACAGCTATCCTCCGTGAGTCTGAACTTCTCTGAACACAGCTCCGGCCAAGTCAAGGGCACACCTTCGTAAAACTTGTCCTTCGCTAATGAGGCTTTTATAGTTTGCCCCTAAACTTAATAAGTATGCGGCTAACGCCCGTGAGAGTCACAATCTTTTCAGGAGTGACTGTTGAATCCTTTTCTGAAAGAAATGAATCCCAATGATTGAAATATCCTTGAATGCAATCAAGAATATCTTCAATGGAGTGTCAGTACTTCAATGACCGACACTTGGTTGTTGAGAGCTTTTAGATAAGCTTTTGTACAGCTCTCAACTGACTACTTTCAAAGTTCACTTTCTCAAAGGAATCTTTAGCTTGAGCATTCGTGAATGAGTAAAGTGAAAAGAACACTTGTAGATCGTAAAAGCAGTAGTCTATCCAATTCTTGAATCTGCCTTTTATAGTTGGAGATTCAAAACTTGAATCTCCATACCCGTTAGATACAACGGCTTCTTTCTCCAAGAATGGATTAACTTGATAGAACACTTTTGGAGTAGAGACGTACTTCCCACACTACTTAGGGAAAGTCTCGTTCCTTGTGTGTCCTTTTTGTCAGAGTCGCAGTCCAGCTTCAAATTTGCTAAAGGTATATTCCTTGAGATCCTTTGACTTTGATACTTCATTGATTGCTGAAAGGTCCGAATGCTAATTCCTTAGCATTCTAGTAATCTTTTCAGCCAAATGCTGGCGATTCTTGTTCGCTTGTTTCTCTAGCAGCTTGTGAGTTGGATGCTGACTCCATCTGCTCGTTGTCTGCTAGGGATTCTTCATAGCATACTAGTCTATTACAACTCAATGTATAACTTATACAGGACTTTACAAGTTGTGTTAGACACTCTAGATTTCAGCAAATGATCGACCAACTAGATAAGGTTTGATTCAACAAAACCTTTTACAAATAAGTCTTAAGGAAGATTTTAGGGATAATTCCCAACAATTTCCCCCTTTTTGGTGCGATCAAAGCTTACTATCATTTGCTGACCATAAGTGGAAGAATGTCTGTGTTTTACAATTCTATGCTATTCTATCAATCTGACACAGAGTTTTTCCAACTAGGTTCAAGCAACAGAAATAATTGTATTCAAATTCCCCCTCAACGAGTGCTGGAGAATATTTCTCGATTAATATGAATAAATGTTTGCAACAAAGCAATATGCTAGAATTTCTAGCACTCATTTAAATCAGCAAGCATTCATATTCATCAATCAAAATAAGGTCTTCATGTCCACATGCAAATTTGTTGAATACACCAGAAGTGTAGATCAACTATAGCACACCAGTAAAATTCAGAAGTGGACAAAAAGATTTTGTCAAAATCTGATCCAATTTCATATATGATATTGTAAATTTCAGTACGAATTGGATACAGAGAGTAAAAGAATTGACCTTGTCATTCATGAGCTGGGCGCTGGTTTGTCCTTTTCACTATCTGCTGATTTGTTCTTCTGAATGTCAGCAAACTTCTCCATTGTGAATTTCATGAAGTTCTCCAGAAGGGCTGCTCCCGATTCTCTTTCAGCAGCCTCACGTTCCAGTTCTTTGGCCAACTTCTCTTGCTCTATAGCAATCTTTTGCAACTGAAGCTCATGTTCCTTTTTCTGTAATTCTAGCTTAGCTTCATGTTCCTTTCTTTGTAGTTCTAGTCTGGCTTCTAGTTCTTTTTGTTTCAACTCTTCCTTTGCTTCTTCTGCTTTTCTCTTTATTTCCTGTTCCCTTGTTGTTGACTCCTCCGCATTTTTCTTTCTTCTTTCCTTGTCAGCCTTTCTTCTTTCTTCCCCCTCTTTGATTGCAACCAAAAAGTGATTTCCGTAGGCCACAACCGTTTCTTCGAGGCGAGTCCTGGTGTCTGTTAAGTCTTTTCGAACAACTTCTAGACCTGTCCTGTTCTCAGATATAGCTGACTTGCTTTCAGCGACCTCTGTTTGTATATGAGATACATCACCCCGTATCTCATCAACTTCTCTTCTCAAATGGCTGGTGGCTGCTTCTACTCTTTGATCAATGGTTGTTTCCAAATAAGAGTTGAAGGCTTCAGCTATTTCCGCAGGTAATGGGAAGTGTATTTGCAGGGATGTTATAGGAGAGGCATGGAAGGAAGTAGTCATAACAAGTTCTTGACTCGTTGGAATTGATTGCTGTTCCTGATAAGTATTCGTAGCAACATACTCCTGGTAGCATAGTTCCTCATGTAATATTCGATGAGCTGCGTCCAAAACTTGTGCGGTTTCCTGGACAACCAGAGCTTCAGCTTTCTGAGCTTCCTCAATTACGTCCTGAATATCAATGTCCAGAAACTTAACCAACAAGTTATCGAATCTCAGAGCGGCATGTTCAGTAGCTAGTGCCTCTCTTCGAGCCTTCCGACGCTCCTCTTGTTGTGATTCATACTCTAATTTACGTTTCTCGTATGCAACAGCAGCTTTTGCTTGTCGCTTAGATAGTTCAATCCTGGCGTCAGAGTACCCATCGGGGGCGAAGGTGGATTTGGATAGTCCTGCATTCTGAGAGATAACGCGGTGTTCTCGGATGGCTTGAAGTCTACACATCACTTGTTGATCTGAGAACTGCTTCATCCTTGGAACTTGATCAATCCAATCAAAGCACCAACGTTCTTCACGTCTCCAGAAATTTAATCCTTTAGCTGCAATGCATATCATCCGCTCTTCGAAGCAGAGTTGATACATAATATAATCAAACTTCTTCCATCGACGGAACTCTTCTTCTAATAGGCGTCCTTCAGGTATTGATTCATCCAATTCACTGTAGAATAGATCTGCTATGGCTCTTTCTGTTTCAGAATCAACAAATTGTTCTATTTCTTCAGCCATAGGTCCTAAATCGGAGTTAGGTACATCTTCGGGATGAACCGGTGCACACCATTGACTGATTCTTCGGAGTCCATAGCGACGTCCTGGCAGCCCATGGAGGGGTATTCGAAGAATAGCCTCTGAATCTGTGGTTTCTTTCCTCAAGAACTTTGCATTGTAGATTTCTTCAGTTTCTCCATCGGAATCAGATTCAGAGATGCAAGATGATTCAGGTTCTGAGAAGTGAGAATCATTTTCTTCTAGTTGAAGCATTTCAGCAGCTAACTGCTCATCTAGTTTGTTAGCAGATTTGTTACCAACGAGTGTTTCCTTTGAGTGTCCTGCTAACATATATTCATCTGGCTTTTCTTTCTCTGAATCAGGATTGATGAGTGAATCGACTTGATCTTCAACATTTCGAATCTTGCTAGGCTCTGCAGTGTCCCTTCTTCGAGACTTTTTCCGGTGGTAGTGAGTTTCATTGAATGCTCCAGATGCCAGCCTTTTTGTGAATTCTGTATCTGATAATTCTTCTTCTTCAATGTTAATCTGCTGATCAGGTGACAGATGTGGAATTGATTCTTCTGCCAAATCAGCCTTCTCTTTTCCTTTCTTCACAGCTGCTTCTGCTAGATGAGGTGGATCAGCAGTCGAATCTTCTGTGGTATCCCTTATGATAGCATATTCTGCAGTATCTGCTATCTCTTCATTTTCTGCTGGAATTCGATTTTCTCCAGCATCATGGCTTTCTTCCAATGTATGATTTATATGTTCTGCTGAAGCTTCATTAACTATGCTAGCACTGACTCTTCTGCTAGCACTACCTTCTTTGCTAGCTTCTTTAGCAGCTTTCTTATGTGCCATGAATTCTTCTGCAGCTGATTTGACCCGCTCGAAGGTCCTGTCTCTTCCTTCGAATGTCAAGTTATTGATGAATTTCTGGTAATTTTTCTTTTCGATTTCCTTCAGAGTGGCTATGCGCCTTCTTTTTGCTTTTCTTGATTCCTAACTGTGCTCTTTTCCAGTCCTGAGAGACTTAGGAACGTAATCTGGATCAGTGGTGTCTTCAGTAGCATTCTCTGTAGAATACTTTTCTGCTGTATCAATTCCTTCAGCAGCTGTAGTACTCGCCTGTTCTGCTTCTGCTTTTTCCATTACTTCCTTGTCAGTCAGAAGTTCCAACTTTCTTCTGGTCTTCTTCTTTGCCTTAGTTGCAGGAGGATTTGTAGCAACTCTTTTTAGCGATTGAATTGGAACTGCTAATGTTCCAATGGTAGTTGGAGGCTGTTCTGCTTCCTTTGAAGTCACGATTTCGTTGATCTGATCAACTGGGAGATTTCCTAATTTCTCAATCTCCTCGAGATTTTTGAAACATTGATCTGTTTCGACATTCTTCTTCAACACTTCTAATTCTTCTTCGGTAATAGGAATGGAGTGTTGGAGTGTGACTTCTGCTAAACTAGCTTCATCTGGTTCCTCTGGAGAAGTAGGTTTATTCTTATCTACGTTAGATTTCCCTTTCAGCTTCCGAGGATTTCTGATGTTGACCGGCTTAGGCTTGTGTTTTGTTACAGGAATGTAGTCGGTAGAAAGAAGTGCAACTCCTCGATCTACTCCTGTGTTGGTAAACAGAATTTCCAAGAGTTTACTTATCTTTAGCCCAAAGTTGACATTCGAAGAGAATGTTCCATCAACTTCCATGTGAGTATTCTTCTTGGCATGTTCTGCCCACCGTTCAAAGATAAATTCAGCCCAATTGCCCTTAACATTGTCATTTAATGCCATCATCACGGCAAATTTCTTGGCAGAGAGCTCCGAATACGATCCAGCATCACATTGGAGCATCTTGATTACAATCTCTGCAAGGAGTTTGTATTCCTCTGTCAAGGTATTGATTGAGGTATTGGCCTTGAATGCACGTGATTTCCTTTTCTCACCTGGCGTCCTCCAAAGCTCCCATCGCCTCTCTATTTCGGCTAAATCATTCACCTTATATTGAGAGATTTTGGCTCCATAGTTTCGAAGTCCAAAAATACGAGAAAGTAAATCAGCATTTACTTCTACAATGTTTCCATACACACATGTTTTGAATGATTTCTGATCATCACTCATAACAGCCCTAGCATAAAATTCAGCTACCATATGCGGATGAAATTGATCAGGTTCAGCAGTGAGATACTTTACCAGCAATTCGGAATCAAGGATATTCAAAATCCATTTAGGAAATTGTTTGCTGGTGAGGGGCATATACAGAATTCTGTCTCTCATAATCTGGGCCACTCATCGCCTTTCTGCTGAATGCGTGGACAGCTTCTTCTGTCTGGCCATGGTTACCAATTGGTAGTAGGGAATTGACTCATCAATGTCCTCCTTTTTCTCAATGCCTGTGAACTCGGGTGCATGACGAGCATGCAGGGATGAGCAAGTGGTTGAGGGGTAGATAAATGATGCCGGTTGAAGGTTGACTGTCTCTGGGTTCTCGGATGGTGATGATTCGAGATTTGGAGAAGTATTTGTGTCTTGGTGTGAGGAGGTTGAAGAATCTTGATTTGTAGTCATGGTTGAGTAGGTTTTTCTGAGGTTTGAGAGGGTTTTTCAGAGTTGGGCGATTTCTGAAGATTGGTGGAGATTTAAAGTCTAAATAAGGTGTAGAAGATTTCGGAGTACGAGGAGAAATGGACGGCAGGGATTGAATTCTACTTCAATTTGAATCAACGGCTAGGGTTGATGGTCAGATCGTGGATATATTCACGACCTTCGAATTTTGAGTGTGGATGACATGGCACAACCTCATTTGTTGCCGCCGTCTGGATGCATTAAATGTTTCTCATCATGAAAAGCAAGCGTCCCACGTCTGATTTGAAATCTTCAGCAGCCAATTTTAATAGAAGTACGCAGATGCTACCACGTATGTTATGCTATCATCCCAATAACCTCCGGCTTTGCTTATTATGCATGATCATGATCTCGTCTGATATGACCTTCTCATTAATGAATTACTTCACTCCTCTTAGCGACTCTTCAACTTCAGCAGTGAACAGTTACCAAGGGCTCCTCTTTAAATAGCATAGGCATGCGATACATTTGTTGCGTCTTCTTGCAACTCTTACTCTTCTACTCACAGAAAAGAAAAAAAACTTTCCGGTACGAAGGTATGGAACAAATTCAATCTCTTTTCGTTCCGCGTCACAGAATCCTCTGTGATGCTGGTCTTTATGAGGAATATGAAGAAGATTACCACAGCAGAATGGGTAATGTCCAGCCTTCAGGCGTGCGGTTTGGCTAGGTTCATCTCTTTGACGCCTCATGCGTTTCAAAGAGAACATCTTCAGTTCTTCTTCAGACAGAGTCAGCCCATTGGAGACTCCATCGTAGGTGTCTTCAGGAATCATTTGGTTAGATGGACTATGGATACTTTTGCTTCTGAGTTTGGCTTGTCGAGGGGTCCCAATTCTGTGATGGATTACCGCAGTGATGAAATTGCTCCAGAATGGTCTTCATGGATGAAGTGGAGGCGTTCCGATGATCTGGACTTCTCGCCTACTCCTTCAGCATATGGACTGCGCCCTCGCTACCAAGTCCTCTTCGAGATAGTTTGTGGAATGATCGTGGGAGTGAATCCAGATGACATGATTTTCTCCCGTGAAGTCTGGAAAGTCATGATGGCAATAGATGATCGAGCACAAGTTGATTGGGCGGCGTTCATCTTTCAAAGAGTGCGGCAGAGTGTTCTGCAGTTTCCTCGACTTCACCTTCCCCTACGGGATGTCTCTGAGTTGGCTCCTAGAACAGAGATTCACTGATCTCACTTTGGGTCCCTCGAATCTTCGAGGAATAGACTTTTATCCCTTTGTACCTATCTCTCCCTTTGATTGAAACTTCTGTTGTAATCCTTTTGACGATGTATATAAGATGATGTCGTTTTTAATGTAGTCAAACCTATATACTTGCATACAATGTCGATCATCTTCTTGATAGTTGCCTCTATAATCAACTGTGTATTAGAACTGCTGATTATGTTTCTGCTAAGATCAAAACAAATCAACTATTGGTAGCAAAGATAGATATGCTTCCACAAACGTAGCAGATTCTATATTAGCAGAGCTCTTCGTCATCCAATATTGCTTGTAGCAGAGTGACCTTCCTTTAGCAGAAATATCAAGTCTAGCAGAAAATCTTATTCGTTAGCATAGACTTTATTCATTAGCAGAGATTCTATGCGCTAGCAGAGATTGTATTCGCTAGCAGATATTGAATTTTCTAGCAGATATTGTATTTGCTAGCAGAAGCCTTGTCTCTAGCAGAGACTTCAACTCTAGCAGAGATATCATTTGCTAGCGGAGGCCTTGTCTCTAGCAGAGACTTCAACTCTAGCAGAGATATCATTCGCTAGCAGAGGCCTTGTCTCTAGTAGAGACTTCAACTCTAGCAAATGAAACGACGATTTTCAGAATATATTTCTCCAACCGTCGATTGCGTATTCCAAGAATCATTTTGACCGATCTGTCGTGGCGTCTTCCTATTCGTCGAGTGACAGATGATTAATAACTTTGGTAATTTGAATCTGATCCATTCTGACGAGAAGAGTTAAGATTTTCCCTTTATAAATACCCTGATTGAGAGTATCCTTGTTATCACAACAGCCCTTTCTTCAAAACAAACTCTTCAAGAAAAAAGATGGATTCACCAGGTCAATCTCTTGAATTGCGCCGAAACCAGATCCTTCATGAGGCTGGTTTGAATTCTTTGTATGACAACAGTCCAGATGTTGCAGAGTTGGTAATGTCAAAGTTGAGTCGTAGTGGATTGGCTCAATTTGTTACCTCTACTCCCAGACGTTTCCAAGATGATATTCTTCGGGAATTCATCGACGATTGCTCTGTGGAGGGGGATGGCATTTACGGTCGCTTCCGCGGCAAACTCATCTACTGGTCACCGGACATCTTTTCTCGTCGATTTGGCCTTCCCAAAGGTCCTGGGTCTGTCTTCGACCACTGTGTGACGGACATTTCTCCTTAATGGTCCGCATGGCAGAGATGGAGACGAATGCCTTCGTTTGAATTTTCTTTGTCTGAATTTTCTTTGTCCGTCTCAGCATACGATTTGCGCTTCCCTTATTGGGTGCTCTTCCGAGTAGCCAATAATATGTTGATGGGGGAGGACCATGATGTCACTTTCTTTTCAAAAGAGACGTGGCAAATCATGATGGCCATTGACGATGGAGCAGATGTAGACTGGGCGAAATACATCTACAATAGCATCCGAGACTGCGTCGAGTATTATCCGGCCGTGCCTTTGCTCAATGGAATGCAACTTAGTTGGCTGTTAGAGAAAGTTTCCCACAGATAGCAGAAGGGCCAACGAATCTTGTAAACGCGGACTTCTTCCCGTTCAGGCCTTCTTCCTCCTAGAGTAGTGAATAAAATGTTGTCTTCAATGCTCTCTTGTTTCTTGTAATGACATCTTGTTGATAAATGAAAAGATGTATGAAGTCTCCACAGCTTTCTTTTGTTATGTGACATGTGTTATCTGAGTCATCAAACACTTTTCTGCTCAGCATTCTCAAAATTGGCAGATAAATATGATGAATATTCTTCTGTAGATATAATCATCCTAACCAAGAATGGTTAACAGCATCTTCAAGAAATCCAAGAAACAGAGATATAGTAATATCTCATTTGATACTGCGTCTCTGCTGTGCTTGCATTAGTGTCTCAGCAACTTGTTTTGTGTCTGGTATAAGCTACCATTTTCCACACATAGTCATCGAGTGTCATCATTTAAGGCGGTAGATGTCTGTCTTAGTCAAAAGATTTGTGCCATCCTTTGTTATCATCTTTAAGCATTCGTGGAATAGAGCGCCAGAATATCCAGGTAGGTCGACTTGTCGTAAGTAACCTTATCAATACAGGTGGCGCTTCCCCCTTTGTCGAGATTCCTCGACTTCTGCTCATCTGAATTTGAATTCATTTGACAGGACATTTTTGGGAGAGTGTTCCATTATGGATAGAGCCTTGATCTTCCTATAAATAATAATGCACTTGTATGCTGTAACTTCATCTTCTTCATTCCACCTTGCATAGCATTTCCTTCTTTGCTAACTTCAACATGTATCGTGTCACCATTGCTCCTAGTGATCTGCCAGTCACTCGCAACCAGATTCTTCATGAATCGGGGTTGTATTTCGAATATGGTACCAACTGTCGAGTTCCCAACTTCGTTATGGAAGCTCTCAATGAGAGTTGCCTGACTCAGTTTCTGACTACGATGCCGACTCGTTATCAAAAACAGGCTCTTCAAAGGGTTATCTTCAGGAGTAGAGTTGAAGATAATGCTATTTGGAGTTGCTTTGACGATGAAATGATTTGCTGGACTCCGGCCTTGTTCTCTCAGAAGTTTGGCCTTCCTCGGGGTCCTGTTCGTGTCATGGATGTCTTCTACCATTTGACTGCTCCAGAGTTCAGCTACTGGAATGAGTGGAGGCAGTCTGATAGCTTTGGCTTTTCACCAACTCCATCGTGTTTGCATTTGAAGGAGGAGTACAGGGTCATCTTTGACATTGTTAGCAATGTCACCTTTGGCGTTCCCGCTGAAAATTTTGTATTCAGTCCAAGGATCTGGAGGGCCATGATGGCTATTGATGACCGGGCAGAGGTTGACTGTGCTGAATTCTTCTTCGATGGAGTGAAGAGATGTGTTGATCTCTTTCCTCATGTTCCTCTGCCAACTGCCATGCAGCTAAGTTGGTTGCTTGAGCAGTCATTCCCTCATCTTGCTTCGGAAGGTATCCCTTTGATGGGATTTGACTTCTATCCCTTGAGGGCTCATTTTCCGAACTGTGGTTGAAGGGTGCTCTGAGCTTCCTTCCTTTTGATCTTCACATGACTCTTTGTTAGATTTGAAAACACATATGTTGTAGTTGATGAGATATCTGCTATTTCCTTGTAATAGTTTGATGTCTGTTGTCTTTCTGAAGAATGGATATGCTATCTTTGAATTCCTTCTCATTTGCATAACGTCGAGATATTTTCATCAAATCGAAGAGATAGCACTCCAGAATATGATAATAACCAACCAATTCTCAAGAATAACCTTATAGAAAGAATGAGAGCTAGGACTCATTCATCCACGTCAGCTTCTAACTCCATTAATCCCAATTTCAAGCATAACTCTTTAAATCTGGTTTCTGGAAGTGGTTTTGTAAAGATGTCTGCTATCTGATCTTCAGTGCATATATAGCGAACATCAATGTCTCCCTTCTCCTGATGATCTCGTATAAAGTGGTGACGAATATCGATATGCTTGGTTCGAGAGTGATGAACAGGATTTTTTGTAATACACATAGCACTATTGTTGTTGCAGTAGATAGGCACACATTCAGGAGAGATTCCATAATCTTGTAATTGTTGCCTTATCCACAGAATTTGCGAACAACAGCTAGCAGCAGCCACATACTCTGCTTCAGTGGTAGATGTAGCAACAGAGTGTTGCTTTTTGCTGAACCAGCTAATGAGCTTATGTCCCAAAAATTGACATGTACCACTCGTGCTTTTCCTGTCGATCTTGCATCCTCCAAAGTCAGAATCCGAGTATCCACTTAGAGCAAGACTGTCTTCTCTAGGATACCAAATTCCGAGACCTTCTGTGCACTTCAAATAACGAACAATTCGTTTAGCAGTGTCTAGATGAGCCTTCTTAGGATTGGCTTGATATCTTGCACATAATCCGACGGCATAAGATATATCAGGTCTGCTGGCGGTGAGATACAAGAGTGAGCCTATTATTCCTCTTTAAAGAGTAGGATTCACATCCCCTTCTTCTCTTTCAAGTGCGGCAATACATGTCGTACTTATTGGAATCCGTAAACTCTTTGTCTTCTCGGGGCAGTATTTCGCAATCAAGTCGCGAGTATACTTCTTCTGATGAATGAAAATCCCTTCTCTGGATTGTTGAACCTATAATCCAAGAAAGTAGGACATCTTTCCCATCATACTCATCTGGAAGTTGCTGGTCATGAGCTTTGAGAACTTATCACATAACTCTTGATTTCTAGACCCAAAGATGATGTCATCTACGTATATTTGTACCAGCAAAATGTCTCCTTGGTCTTCAATGCGAAAAAGGGTTTGATCAATTTTCCC
>JAPKLW010000374.1:0-105489 GCA_026898455.1 Plectranthus barbatus | reverse complement strand
TAACCTGTGAAGATAAATTTTATATTAAAATGCAATTAAATAAATTACGTGATGTAATAAAAAATAAATATAAAGGAAAAATCACAAAATATTTATGCATTCTTTAAATTAGGGCATAATGGGTATTTAAGTATGAAATATTTGGATGAGGGTTAGATTGATCCTTCCATTACTCACTAATAAATTTAAATATACTTAAAAAAGATTAATTCAAAACTTATACTCCCTCCGTCGGATGTATAAATTGTCCACTTTTTCTTTTTCGTTCGTCTCATGATATTAGTCAGCTTTCCTAAAATAGTAAGTTTTTCACACTCATCAATAAAATATTCATTTCACTACCACCCACTACCACTCACATACCTTGGTTATCGTGCCCGGTCAAAATGAGACAATTTGGCCGGGACAGAGGGAGTAATATAAACTCCTTTTGTTATGAGAAAAATTACATAATACCCATTTACACTATTTGACATTTCAAAAATATCACTTATTATATCACATATAAAAAATACCCAAAAGTACACTTTCTGTCAAAACCAAGTTGTCAGATGTCCTTTTTCAAACAACAATGAATTTTGAATTAAATTTTAATATCTTTATTATTTAAATAATATTTAGATATTAAATAAAAAATCAAATTTGAAACTTGATTGATTCCGACTTAGGTTGATAGAACAAAAAAATCATAATTATTAATTAAATAGTGTAATTTGACCCGAATCTGAGTCTGAACCGGTTCTGACCCGGTTCCAACGGAATTGTACCCGGAATCCAACCCGAGTTGGAATCAGTGATTATGATGCAGACCCGATTCAGACCAGACTCCGACCCGTCCTTTTAACCCATAAACCGACCCGGTCAAAATTTTAAAACCATGATATTTTAACAGCCTAAAAAAAGGATTTCGCCCATTCTATTCTGTCGGTAATTATTTTCACTGGTCCCCTCCCTTTCAAACACGAAGTCGACTCTGCCGGTTCCGATTTGTTGAGTGGTGATGGCCGACAATATTGAACAAGTAAGTACACTATACCCATTTATTTGTTATTTTTTGGATTTTGATAGAATTGGTTGGTCATTTATGCGAAAATTGCGCTTGTTTTTCCAAGTAAATTACTCGAACATTGGGTTGAATTGGTTGTAAATTTGGAATGGTTTGATGCATTTGATGAATTGGGTGTATGTTAGAATTGAATTATTTACATGTTTGTAAGAAAATGTGCCGATTTGCTTGCTTAATTAGTTCGAATTTTTTGTTGCATTTTTTGTTTCAATTTGTTGAATAAAATGAGTAGAATTGTTGCAGCATTTAATGAATTGTTTTCATAGTTGTTGCATTTTTTGTTGGATTTGTCCAGCCTTGGTGGATTAGAGGCTCTTTTCGTGGTCTAAATACTAAAGTGAACTTATATACTAAAGTGACCACTTTGGATACTATTAGTGAGACATTACGTTCAATAGGGGGCAAGGGTTGGTTAATGTTGGCCCCAGATCAGAGTACGTGTAATGTGCAGCGGAAGTATAAGAACAGTTATTCGCACTCTTAAACTTGGCAGTTCAGTTTCAATCAATAGATTTAAAACGACAGTTTGTGTTAGCCAGCAGTTAGGTAGACAGTTTACAGTTATACGCTTCAACACTTTAGAGAAGTGTTGAAGGTTTCGAAGCACAGTTAGAAACTGAGTAATGCAAGAAATAAACAAAAACTGTAAATGAGGCAGGATATTTATAGTGGTTCGGAGCCTTAAGTCCTACGTCCACTCTTCGGAAATTAATCCGGAAATTCACTAAGTAATGAAGATACAATCCTCACGATCTATAGCCAAATGCTATAGAAGCCACCGTCCACAGCAAAATGGATCACTCGCCCAGGTAGTTGTTCTTCACGCCTTCTTCAGTTCCTCGAAGCCAGGTGGCACCTTGAAGTCTTCTCAGAACTGTCAGTCGTCTGAAATGGATTGAGGACAAACCTCCCTTCTCCTTCTCCGGTGGGTGGATGGTTGAGTTCTTCCCAGAATGTACGCAGTTTGGCAGTTGCCCGTAACAACCTTCTTCTCCACAGAGAATCAGGCTGCTGTGTTCTTACTTGAAAAGTAAGAACACCAAGAAAGTAGACTAAGTCGAAAAACTTAATCCTCGTGTACACAAAGGTCACACGGTGAATCTCTGAAGATTCTTTAAGCAATAATGCCTTGTGTTCAATAAATGAACCACGGAGTTAATGCCTTCTTGCTGGAGAGCTTTTAATGCTTTAAGTTTAGAATTCGATAGAGTGACGACAAGGTTTTTAAGTGCTCGATCTTGTTTGTTTGTCTCTGATTCTCCTGTTATTTAAAGTTGGAGATTTGAAAATAGCCGGTAGAGAAATTTTGAAGGATGTCCAATCAGTGTCCATTCTTCTCTGTAAAGTGGACCTGCTCCTGTGCATTTTCTGAATCACTGCCATGCTTTTTGCAGGGGCAAATTGTACTTGTTGTGTCAGACGCCGAACAACTTTGTACTCCAGTCATAACTGAGTGTATCTTCGTCTCTTCTCATTGAATTTTTAATGTTCTTTTTATGACTGATCGGCATCTTGCTTTTCACGTGTTCTTTTGACGTGAAAATGTCCTGGTCTAAAACTGTGAGCGCCTCTCGACAGTTTTTTTATGTAAATTGTGTCCACAGTTTTCTTTGCTATACGATCCTTGACAGTTGAAAAACTGTCTGCACAGTTTTTCACGTCCGTTATTCTGCACAGTTTTCCTCTTCCATTATCCTTGACAGTTTTCTCGTCTGGACGGCTTCCTCTTCTAAAACTGTTCCACAGTTTTTGACAGTTTTCTTCTCCTAGACTATTACAACTCGATCATCCTATACAAGGATTACATGAGGTAATAACTCTAAGGCCTAGACTTTGGTATACAGTTTTGACACATCAAAACATCAAATCAAAGGTGGGATTTCTACATCCTTACATAACAATTTCCATATCTAACAATTTCCCCATTTTGATGTTGTCAAAACCATATCTACTAAGTCAGAAGGAAGATGTAGTTGCTCTGAGTTTACAAAGTTTGAAAATCTAACACTACTCAGAACTGTGCTTCTTCCATACTCGACCTACTCTAACTGATCTTCCCCCTGAATGGGAGAGATATATCTCGATTAACATTAATAAGTTTAGAGCGATAGAAATGCTGATCACACAAGAATATGTGAATTCAGCTAAATATAAAGGTAAGAGACAATGAGCAGTTGTCTTCAAACCAACAGTTTTAGACCTTTCATTATATGTGATCATTACAAGTACATGAAAAGTTAAAAACTACGGTAAAAGAAGATGTAAGACAGTTCAGAAGTTACTCAGTTACGCCTGAGATTTGTCCTTGTCTTTGTCCTTGTCTTGGTTTGAAGAGTCTGCGTCTTTTGGCTTTGATATAGCAGCAGAGGTCGAGGGTCCAGCTTGCATGGCAAAGCTCTTAGCTATGTCCATCATAAATTTCATCTCCTGGTCTCTAGCTTGCTGCATTCGCTCCATTTGCAATCTGATCTGCTCATTTTGCCTCTCCATCAACTGCAACTGCAGCTTCACTTATTCATCTCTCCTCTCTTCCCCATTTTTGACAAAATCAAAAATTGACATGATCTGCTGATTCATCTCCTGTCTCATAACATCAGGGGTTAGATGAGGTGCAGCCACATAGATGGGGTTAAAGACAGTGGTCTTTCAGACGCAACGAGTGCTCTAGAGTCTCCGTCGGTTTGGCTCTGAGATGTAGCGGTATACTGCTCCAGTTGATGATGAGCTCTGCTGGTTGCTTCCTCTTCCTCTTTTTGCTTTGTTGTTACTGCTGCATCATTTCTTGCCTTCTCGGCAGTTGTCTCTTCTTCCCTTCTTTTGACTTCAGCGGCTGCTGCTTCTTCTTCTTTTCTTCTCAGTTCAGCTGCTGTTTCTTTTCAGCTCAGCAGTTGTCTCTTCTTCTTTTCTCTTTTGTTCTGCCTCAAGTCCTCTTTGCTCAGCTTCTCGTTCTAGCCTTTGGATCTCTTCCTCTTCTTCGTGAATTTTCTGAGCTTTCTTGGCAATATTGACACCCGTATTGGGTAGATGGAGAAATTCAGCAATAAGATCGACATTTACAAGAATTGGAACCTTTTTCACCTTCGTCTTGAAGAATCTACCGTGCTTGTCGACGATCGCATTTTCATAGAACTCTGCAACGCGATGGGATTTGAAACGTCGTGGATGCACCTCCAGAAATTTTAGCAGTTTCTCCTTCTCCAGCTTTTCGTAAAGCTCCTCGTCGGAGGTTAAGGAATAAATATCCCTTAAGTTTAGAATTTTCTCCTTTACTACTTGTCCCGCTCGGATTTTCTTGCTGATGAGGTCAAAAGAATCCACAATATCATTTGAAAGACGTTGTAATGCAGCATGAGGGATGTTGATAGTGCCTCTGTCGGGATTCTTAGATGTGCTGGTGCCTTCGCCTGATTGAGTCTTGTTTTTACCCATAGTCGATTGAAGCAATGTGGGTGATTAGGAGTTCAAGAAGTCGTGAAATCTTGAGTATGAGAAATATATGCAGGAATCAAATGAGGAAGATGATGACCAGTAGGGTTCAAGTGGGTTTTGATCCATCAATATCCACGGTTGAGATGAGAATTTCTTTACGCGATCAACGGCTCCATAGGAAACTGGCGCAGATAGCGCCTGTGCCTATTCTGTCGTGGCGTGCGAGAAGCGCGTGGGCGTAACTACGTGGCTTCTCATAATTCGCCATGACTCTGGTTTGCATTAAATGCGGCTTTCAGTTGACGACTCTTGAGAAATCAAAGTTTCGTGCCTTTGATCATCCAGTTTTCCAGTCGTACTTCTGCAGCTAACTGCTCGGGTCAGTTCGTAATTGTCCCTTGTCGAAGAACTGAACAGCTTCCAGTTAGAAACTGTCTTTTGTCTTATAGTTATAAACTAGGTTCCTTTGCAGTTTCTTCAAGCAGTTTCATAACCTGTCAATTTCAGAATTCCCTCCTTAGGAATTAATGTGAGGTCTGAAAATCGTACATCTTCGGCTTGACCATTTATGGACTCTGAGCTCTATCCTTTAGACCCATTGGCTGTATGTCACTTCGGATGACCTGATGTAGTGGTTGAGCAATGAATGTCGACTTAATGTTTCTGACTCTGAAACAAAAGGATTCTTTTCCCGCATTGAAAAGACTTGTCACCCTTTTGATTCATCCACACATCTATCTATAAAAGCCCTTTCGACGAGGTATTGGATATCATCTCATTTAAACCCTTGCTCTTTCGATTCTCTAAATTTTCCAACAAAATGGTTGCTCCTCAGACTGTTGATAACTGCAGTAAACAGCGATCAAATAAATTTATAATTACACCCGAAGGTGGTCGATCCCACAGAGACTGTACAACGAACTACCCAAAGTACTAGCTATAATTTCTAGAACATAGAAGTTTGAGGATTTTGGAAAAGGGATTTTGTTTTGAAATTTAAAGATGACAAGTGCATAAAATAAAGGTTTTGAAAATAATTAAAGATAAAACACAGATCCTAGGGCATATATTCTAATCATTAACATGCAATATTCATCAACTCAGCAATGGGGAAACAGTAAATTTTAGTGGATTAAATTCCTTGGTCTGGCAATTAAATCCTAGATTACTAAACAGTGACTTTATCCTCTCGGTCTCAAGAACACCAATTTAGTAAATCTCAATAATCATCTAATTAATTCCTATACAAGTTTCTTCCTTTTAAGACAGAAAACAAATATAATTAATTATCTCATCCTATTAACAATCTTCACCTCTCGGTCCTTCAATTGATAACTTTAAACCTAGACTCAAATTCATCTCTCGGTCCATCTTTAAATCTAGATTATTAAATTAAACTCAGAGAATTAAACCATGCTATTCGAGTTGATTTCAATTATCATGCATCAGAAAAGAATACACATAGCCCTAGAACCTGTTAGGGTTCTAGCCACAAAACATAGCTAGAACTAAAGCAAACATATTATTCATTACCTTAACAATTGAAATAGGAACCTTCAAAGTCTTGGAAAACTCCAATGCTCCAATATTCTAAGTAAAATAATGCATAAAAACTAACTTAAAAACTCTCTAATTTCGTGCATAATAAAGAGTATTTATAGAGGAGCTAAAATATCTAAACTGGGTATTGGGCTAAAATAATAAAAACTTCCAAAACAGGTTGAAATCTCCATCTCGGGCATCTGTGTCCATAGACAGGATGCCTGTCGATCGACACAAGCATTAAGTCAAAATCCGGGATTGGCTTCCATGTCAAGCCGCGGCCTTGCCCTCCCTGTCGGTTGATATTGGCCCTATCGACCGACACGCTTGCATGTGTCGAGCCACTCTTCATCTGCCTTGCTCACGATCGACATTCG
Organism: Plectranthus barbatus; assembly: GCA_026898455.1. Classification (NCBI taxonomy): domain Eukaryota; kingdom Viridiplantae; phylum Streptophyta; class Magnoliopsida; order Lamiales; family Lamiaceae; genus Plectranthus; species Plectranthus barbatus. The sequence continues at coordinate 99,075 of JAPKLW010000374.1, read as the reverse complement.
ACCTCTGTGTCGATCGACATGCACCACGTCGATCAACATAGAGGTCCTGCTTTGGGTTTTTGGCTTCGTCTTCAAACTTTGGTTGACTTCCCGTGCGTCAATCGAAGCGGCAACTCTGTGTACTCGGCTCTTTCATCATTTCACCTCTTTTTAGCCCTAAATACCTGCAAAACTGACCACGAAGGGCATAACATCCTCTAAAACAGTCTCATGCACAGAAATAAGTAAAAACATAAACTAATTGCATTGAAACAATGGAGAAAAATATAGATAAGTGAGTATAAATATGAGCTTATCAACTGTCCCGGAGGATATGGCTAAGATCACTATTCAGATAAATAAGATCCTTAATAAGAAGAGGTTGTATGTGCGGTATTCGGATACTCCAGCTATTTATAATGAGGTGATTGAGAATCTGTGGGTTAGCGGATTGGAACGGTTTGTGACTGTTGAGCCTTGCGCCTTCCACAGGGACTTACTCAAAGTGGTTGCCTACAACGCCACAATTTCCAACACGGAGATCTACTTTTATCTCAACGGAGTGGAGTTCCATCTGTCAGCTGACTACCTTGCAGCAGAGTTCGAGCTACCTCACAGAGGAAAACCGGTCATGGAGTATCGGATGGATGAGACGGCCCCGGAATGGTCAGTTTGGCCTGAATGGAGAGCAAACGAACATCAGTTTCGATCCTACTGTGCCAAGTGGAGTCCTCAAGCCTCAATACTTGGTGTCCTTTGACATCATCAACCAGATGGTGGTTAGCAATCCGATCATGGAGACTAACTTTTCACCACCTGTCTGGAGAGCGATGATGGCGTTTGTGGATCAGGCTGAGGTGGACTGGGCAGCGTTTGTCTTCGATCGTCTGAAGAAGGCCATGCAGAACGTGCTCGAAGTCCCTATCCTATATTGCATGCAGCTCAACTGGCTCCTGGAGAAGCGGATCCCATTTTTCAGGGACTATAGCTTCCCGAATCTGGTTGCATCCGACTTTTATCCTCTGAGATGAAGCTGATCTCGTCCATCCGCCTCTGACTGCCTACAGCCTCCGCCTTCTGCTTCCAAAAAAAAAACTGAACTGATGTATTTTCCCTCCCCTTTTTTTATGTACTCCGTACTTCCTCTCCCATCAATAAATAGTTCTCCCTTTTCTTTAAGACTAGTCACAATGGTGACTTAGTCATTCGGTTAAAGGAAAATGACAAATGAAGGAAATTATTAAAAAATTAAAAGATTGAAAATCTTGTGTGACTTGAGGTGGCCTGCAGCCCCACAGCGCCCTTCCTATTTTTTGGCAAAATCATACAATAATATTATTTTGTAATTGATAGTCTATGTATAACATGTAATTGATAGTCTATGTATATATAATTTAATTTTTTTTATTTTGTAATTTTATTATATTTTTAGAATATTATAGTATTATTAGAATCAAAATTATTGTATTATTAGAATATTGTATTATTATTATTGTTTATTTTTATTATATAATCAAAATTATTGTTTTATCAGAATATTTTTTTCTATAATATTGGAATAGAGATAAAATAATATTTTATTTAAAAATTAGATTGGATAGGGTCACTGATGTGAGTGGTAAAAAATTTAGGATGTAGGTTATGTGGTGGATGAGTAAAAATAAATATTTTATTAGATGGTTGGGTCATACACGGGTCACTGATGAGGATAGTCTAAGATCTTCTGCGCAAACTGAATTTTTGTATTTCTATCTTCTTACAAACCGATGACATGCGTCTGTTACCTTTGAACTGTTGAACACATGTCCAATTCTAACTCGCACACGGCAGTTGTCAAGCATTCAATGTTGACATTTCAGATTCTGAATCTGAATCATGGAATTCTTGCATTTAAGTGAATAGACATCGTCTCGAACGTCGCACAATTTCATCCATAAGTACTCCTTCTTCAATACATTGATAAGCACACAAACCATCATTTCTCCCAGATCTTTGAGAATCAACTTAAATTCACTCATCAAATAATATGTCTTCTGCGGATGATATCTCTATCGACCGGAACAAGATCCTTCATAAGTTTGGGTTGGAGGTCCAATATTGGACTAATCCTCGGTTGTTCAGCGCGGTGATGGGGGGTTTGATAGCAAATAGTCTTAAAAAGTTTGTGAGCTGAAGGCCTTTCAAATTCCAAGAGGATACGCTGAAGGTGTTTGCCCACACCAGCTACATTTCGAAGGAAAATGAAATCTTCGGCAACATCAACGACCGACAAATTTGCTGGTCTCCTGAGTCCTTTTTTATCTACTTTGGACTCCCTCGCGGTGGTACACCAGTCATGGACTGCTTCAAGCATGAAACGGCGCCCGAATGGTCTGCTTGGCAAAGATGGAGGGGTGTTGATGTCGATTTCCACCCGACGGTCTCATCGAATATGTTGATGCCTCGGTATCACCTGACTTTCAGCATAATCAATCATATGATCGTTGGCAATCCTTTGTTGGACAATAACTTTTCTCCGCTAGTCTAGAAGGCTATGGTGGCCTTTGTTGAAGAAGAGGAGGTCGACTGGGCTTCTTTTGTATTCAACCAGGTGCGGGATGCCTTCGAGCATCTGCCTGACATCCCTGTCCCCTACGGAATGCAACTGAGCTGGCTTCTGGAGCAGGATATTCAGTCCCTTGTCCAAGGCTGGACCAACGTCGAGGACTCCGACTACTATCCTCTGAGGCGTCGTCCCTCTTGCCGATTGAAGTTGAACTTCTTCTGGGAACTTCTTTTGTACATCTTCTTTTTAGATTTCTATTGATGTAATGTATTCTCCTTTTGAATGAAATCTAATCGTTTTATCTTTCCAATCTCGAGTTAGTTTTTGATAACATAACTGTCTAACTGTAAATGTCATACAGTTTCGCACGGCGCATTTTTAATCTCTATCTCTCGAGATTTCATCAAACTACAGAAGACCTAGTTTGATGCACAGCTCTTTAAAATGAGCCTCAGGTAGCGGTTTGGTGAAGATATCCGCTAACTGGTCCTCTGTTCTAATATATTCCACCGAGATATCCTCTTTCTTAACATGATCTCGAATGAAATGATGACAAATATCAATGTGCTTCGTCCTGGAGTGTAGAATCGGATTCTTCGATATACAGACTGCGTTGTTGTTATCGCAGTAAATAGGAACACATCCAGTTTCTATTCCATAATCCTTAAGCTGCTGCTTTATCCAAAGCACTTGAGTACAACAGCTGGCTGCTGCTACATATTCAGCCTCAGTGGTTGACGTGGCCACTGAATGCTGCTTCTTGCTGAACCACCTGATCAGTTTGTGACCTAAAAACTGACAGGTTCCACTTGTGCTCTTTCTATCAATTCTGCAGCCTCCAAAATCTGAATCAGAGAATCCATTCAGCATGATTCCATCAGTTTTGGGATACCAAATTCCTAGAGATTCAATCTGCTTGAGATATCTGACTATCCTCTTAGCTGCATCCATGTGGGACTTCTTAGGATTTTCCTGGAATCTTGCACACACTCCCACAGCATAAGAAATATCGGGTCTACTGGCAGTTAGATACAATAGTGACCCAATAATCCCTCTATAAGCAGTAGGATCGATAGGTTCTCCTTCTTCATCAAGAGTGATCTGAGAACTGGTGCTCATAGGAATCCTTACAGACTTCGTCTTCTCCGGACAGAATTTGTTGATTAAGTCTTGAGTATACTTCTTCTGACTTATGAAATCCCTTCGTCACACTGATCAACTTGCAAACCAAGAAAGTATGTCATCTTGCCCATCATACTCATTTGAAATTTATTCTACATCAACTGGGCAAAGTTCTCACATAGCTTGGTGTTTTTGCTTCCGAAGATAATGTCGTCTACATAGATTTGAACGAGCAGGATGTCCTCTCCATCCTTTATTTTGAACAGGGTTCGATCGATTGCACCCTTTTCAAATTTATTCTTGAGCAGAAACTGGGAAAGAGTTTCATACCATGCTCTAGGTGCTTGCTTCAAACCATACAAATATTTCTTTAGCTTGTAGACTTGATTTCCTTGCTCGAAACCTGGGGGTTGTTCGACGTAGGCTTCTTTCTTTAATTCACCATTAAAGAAGGCACTCCTCACATCCATTTGAAGAAATGTGAAGTTGTGATAAGTTGCATATGCCAAGAATAGACGAATAGCTTCCAGTCGGGCAACTGGTGCGAATGTCTCATCCAAGTCTATCCCTTCGCATTGTGCGTATCCCTTAGCAACCAATCTTGCTTTGTTTCGAACGATGGTACCGGTCTCATCACTTTTGTTCTTGAAGACCCACTTGGTACCGATCACGTATTGATGTGTAGGTCGATCCACTAGATACCACACATTGTTGCTAGTGAACTCTCCTAGTTCTTCTTGCATCGCATTAATCCAATCCGTTGATTGAAGAGCTTCAACAATCTTCACAGGTTCGATCTAAGATATGAAGCAAGACATCAATGCAGTTCCTTGCCTGGTTCGAACAGGTACCGCTTCAGCGGGAGCAGCTGGAGTCTCAGAAACTGCTGGAGGTTCCTGATGAGATGATTCACCTCTAAGTTCTGGAACTGTTTCACCTCCTTGTTCTGAGACTGCATTCTCATCAGCAACTTGATTCTGAGCTGTAGTTGGCTTGTCAGTTGGAGTTATTTTCTCAGCGGCCTCAAGGTTGACTTCCTTGGTATCAGGTTGCTCTGCGTCCAAAACCGTTGCATTGGCTTCAGGGGGCTTCTCTTCACTATGATCTTCTATATTAATGAACTTTAAGGCCTCAGCAATGAAATTAGCATCATTGGCCCTCTCGACTGCTTGGGGTTCAGCCGAGGCAACTGGAGTCTCGGAAATCTCATTCATAGATCTAGTCAGATGAACTGTTTGATTATGATCAAGATCAGTTCTAGGTTCCTCATTAACATCCCTGATCTCATGATTTTCCAGACCCAGTTCTTGAAGTGTCCTGCGCACTAGAGTAGCTTCATCAAAAAGAACATGACATGTTATCTCCACAAGTTGGGTTGTCTTATTGAATACCCTATATCCCTTATATGAAGGAAGTCCATAACCAAGAAAAACCCCTTCATCAGCCTTAGGGCTGAAGGTATTCAATTTAGACTTTCCATTATTGTGAATATAACATGGAGAATCGAAAGCACGAAGATGAGCTATAGAAGGCTTACCACCATTGTAGATTTCGTAGGGAGTCTTGTGCAGCCGTGTGTTGAATGCACTTCGATTCTGCGTGTAGCATGTTGTCATCAAGGCTTCTCCCCAAAATATTTTTCCATGGTCGGTCTTGGCCACCATGGTCCTCACTGCTTCTTTGAGTGTTCTATTCCTCCACTCAGCAAAGCTATTTTGTTGAGGAGTTCTTGGAGTAGACTTCTCATGCCCGATCCCAATTTCAGTGCAGAAGTCCATGAGGGGTCCATTGCAAAACTCTGTTCCATTATCGGACCTTATCCTCTTAACTGTCACCCCTTTATCATTTTGGAGACGGGTAATCAGTTCTGGCAGCTGAATTTTGACTTCGTCTTTGGACTTGAGCAACACCACCCACGTATATGTTGAGTAGTCATCAACAACTACTAATGTATACTTTCTTCCTCCAATTGTGGGTGGAGTAACTGGACCAAACAGATCCATGTGAAGCAGTTCCAAAATACGGTCTGTGTTTGCTGTAACTGGCCTGTTCTTGAACGAGGCTCTTGTCTGTTTCCCAAACTGGCAAGCTTTACATACCCCTTCCTTTTGGAACTTCTTCTGTGGCAATCCTTCAACTAGATTATGCTTTTCCAGATGTCTGATCGAGTTGAAGTTCAGGTGACTTAGTCTTTTGTGCCACAGCCAGTTTACTCAATCTGAGGAACTGTGTGCCAGGAGGCAGGTTCCCTCTTCTCCACTGGACCAGTCTACTATGTAAAGACCTCCTTTTCTAATTCCTCTGATCTTGGTCTCGTTGGTCAGCTTGTCTATGATGTGGCACTCTGATTCTTCAAATCTGACAACGTAGCCACTCTCGCTCAACTGGCTTATGCTGAGAAGGTTGTGCTTCAGGTTGGTGACTAGGGACACGTTCTGAATGATGATTCCATTGTGCTCGACGCATCCTTTTCCAACTACTCTACCCTTGGTTTTGTTCCCAAAAGTGATAGACGGTCCTCTGCACATCACAAGATTCTTGAGAAGATCCATCTCTCCTGTCATGTGTGCTGAGCACCCGCTATCCAAGATCCATGATCTTACTTTCTTCTGAGAACTTTGGCCTTGCAAGACAGAAAAATTTATTTAGGTCCCCGCATCCTTTCGGGTCCTGCAACGTCAGTTCTCTGGATCCATCCTTTTGGTATCCAGACATATTTCACTTTTACAGTTTGTGAAACGGAATCACTCTTTAGTGATTAATTATCCTTTCTTCTAAAATAATGTATGCTGTTTGAATGCATGTTAGGAAAGGTTGTGGTGTGTGAACTCTTTCTGAAACTGTTGTTCTGGAAAGAGTCTCGAGATACTGCTCTCGGTTGTTTAGCCATCACAGTCTTTTGAGAGTAAAATTGTCTCAACTCAGGCTTCGAATAGGTGTTCCTCCTATTCGGATAACTGTTATAATAGAACTGAGTTCTATCATAACCTCTCGGATTTCTATCCGATTGATGAACTGACTTCCTTGCAGCATTTACATGTTGCTTAGTCGTTCTTGATGGTAAAATTGGATTCCTTGTATATGGAACATTTTGCTTGTCCAGTTTTGAAGGAAATTCATTTTTCCTCTCGACAGTTTGATTGTACAGTTTACGAACTGTGTTAACTCTCTGTCGAGATGCCAGTTTCGGGTCAGTTTTTTACCAATATTTGGTCTTGACATTTTGCTTAACTGGCTCTTTGGACTTGACATTTACTTTCTCCAACACATGACTTGGACTAAGTTTGGCTTTGACAGAGCCTAAAAATATTTTCTTAGTCCTAGAAGTGGATGCATGTTCGCTCGAAACTTTTTCATTTTGATGCTCCAAAAATCAATTCCAAATTTATCAGATGATTTTTTTTAGCATTCAAAATTTCTTCTAATTTTCTTGAGCTCTTTTTGAAAGTGCATTCGCATTTAACGGGCTCAGTGTTCTTCAAGGAATCACACTCTTTTGAAATATTTTCAAAGTCTTTGAGCAGTTTTGAGTGTTCTTTCTTGAGTTTTTCAAAATCCTCACTGATTGACCTCGTCTTTGTGACTTCATCGGTCAAAACTGAAATATCTGATTTCAGTGAGGCATTTTCACTAACTAACGTATCTTTAATCTCATGGAATTTTTCTACCTCTTTAATAATGTTTTCAAGAGAAACATCTTCCGAATTTGAGCGACAAAATTCAGAGTCCTCTTTAAAGCATGTAGATGCAAGAGATGAGGGTAGGTGAGTTGTTACCACTATTTCGCAGTTTGAAGCGTTGTCTTCTTCGTCGGTAACATCTCCATCAATAGCTGCCATGAAGGCAAGAAGTGCTTCCTCTTCATTCTCATCCTCAGACGTGTAATAACCATCATCATGGTCTGGTACGTCTGGCACTTCAGTTCTTGTGAGCATTGCTTGGGCCACAACTTTAGATGCTCTCCTTTCAAACACCTTCTTCAGTTTGTCTCTCTCCTCCTGAGAGACTAGAGGGAATTCGTACTTCAGATGATCTAGAGAGTTGCATTCATAGCATGTGTGTAGCTCTCTCCTTGTGAACCTTTGCTCGCTGGACTGAGTCTCCTTCTCTTTTCCTTTGGCCTTCTCGAGAAGTACGGCCAGGTTCCTTATCTGTTCCTCCAGTTTGGCAACTGACAGTTCAGTTTCCTTCTTCTGAACTGAGGTGGAGGTATCCTTCGCTGGAGAGGATTGGTAGGCAGTTTTCTCAAACTGAACTGGCCTCTTCGGTCGCCTTTGGAAGTCTCTCTTTACGAAGAATGCAGCGTCACCATCAGCTGCTGAAATCGGGGTTCTAACAGCTTTATTCTTGTTCACCATCTGAATATCCCATTTATGGGCTTGGAGTTCGGCGAACAACTCTTTGGTTGACATCTTCGAGAGATCCATGGTCTTTAAACTGGTGGTTTTGACAAACCAGTCTTCCTTCGGCATTCTCGAAAGAATTTTGGCGTTCATGTCAGCCACATTTTCTTCTCTTCCAAGTTTTTCATTTTGCTGACAATGGCGTTAAACCTTGCTTCCATCAATTTTATCATTTTACCAGGCAGCATCTGGAAGGATTCATATTTGTCGACGCACATTTGTTTCTTATTGCGCCTCATAGCTTCAGTTTCCCTGGTAAGCTCGTTGATCCTGTCCCATAACTCTTTAGCACTGTTGTTCTCTATGGCTTCGTCCATGAGAGATTCTGGGAGAGATTGCATAACCATTTCTTGAGCAATGGGATCCAGCTGATGGCGTTTCTTGTCTTCAAGTGTCCATTCTTCCAGTGGCTTTTCTACCATTTGGACACCACCTTGGACATCTTGTACTCCAACCGGAATACTGATCTTCTGGATCTTCAGAGGTCCGTTCTTCAAAACTTCATCCATCTCTGGATACTGAGCTCTCAGTTGAATGAGACACCTCTTCTTCCATACCTCAAACTTCTCCGGATTGTACTTGGGAAGGCTTGAATAATTCATCATCATCTTAATATAATCTGCTCGCTAAACACACTTAACAAAAGAGATTAGAGTGCAAGGAAATATGGATCCGGTCCTAAGCGACTCAAAACAGGACAGTCTAGAAAGACCGACCTGCTCTGATACCACTTGTTGGTCCCAGATCAGAGTACGTGTAATGTGCAGCGGAAGTATAAGAACAGTTATTTGCACTCTTAAAAGTGGCAGTTCAGTTTCAATCAACAGTTTTAAAACGACAGTTTGTGTTAGCCAGCAGTTAGGTAGACAGTTTACAGTTATACGCTTCAACACTTTAGAGAAGTGTTGAAGGTTTCAAAGCACAGTTAGAAACCGAGTAATGCAAGAAATAAACAAAAACTGTAAATGAGGCAGGATATTTATAGTGGTTCAGAGCCTTAAGTCCTACGTCCACTCTTCAGAAATTAATCTAAAAATTCACAAAGTAATGAAGATACAATCCTCACGATCTATAGCCAAATGTTGTAGAAGCCACCGTCCACAGCAAAATGGATCACTCGCCCAGGTAGTTGTTCTTCATGCCTTCTTCAGTTCCTCGAAGCCAGGTGGCACCTTGAAGTCTTCTAAGAACTGGCAGTCGTCGGAAATGGATTGAGGAAAAACCTCCCTTCTCCTTCTCCGGTGGGTGGATGGTTGAGTTCTTCCCAGAACGTACGCAGTTTGGCAGTTGCCCGTAACAACCTTCTTCTCCATGGAGAATCAGGTTGTTGTGTTCTTACTTTAAAAGTAAGAACACCAAGAAAGTAGACTAAGTCGAAAGACTTAATCCTCATGTACACAAAGGTCACACGGTGAATCTTTGAAGATTCTTTAAGCAATAATGCCTCGTGTTCAATAAATGAACCACGAAGTTAATACCTTCTTGTAGGAGAGCTTTTAATGCTTTGCGTTTAGAATTTGGCAGAGTGACTGCAAGGTTTTTAAGTGCTTGATCTTGTTTGTTTGTCTCTGATTCTCCTGTTATTTATAGTTGGAGATTTGAAAATAGCCGGTAGAGACATTTCGAAGGATGTCTAATCAGTGTCCATCCTTCTCTGTAAAGTGGACCTACTCCTCTGCCTTTTCTGAATCACTGCCATGCTTTTTGTAGGGGCAGTTTGTACTTGTTGTGTCAGACGCCGAACAACGTTGTACTCCAGTCATAACTGAGTGTATCTTCGTCTCTTATCATTGACTCTTTAATGTTCTTTTTATGACTGATCGGCATCTTGCTTTTCACGTGTTCTTTTGATGTGAAACTGTCCTGGTCTGAAACTGTGAGTGCCTCTCGACAGTTTCTTTATGGAAACTGTGTCCACAGTTTTCTTTGCTATACGATCCTTGACAGTTGAAAAACTGTTTGCACAGTTTTTCGCATCCGTTACTCTGCACAGTTTTCCTCATCCATTATCCTTGACAGTTTTCTCGTTTGGACGGCTTCCTCTTCAAAAACTGTTCCACAGTTTTTGACAGTTTTCTTCTCCTAGACTATTACAACTCGATCATCCTATACAAGGATTACATGAGGTAAAAACTCTAAGGCCTAGACTTTGGTATACAGTTTTGACACATCAAAACATCAAATCAAAGGTGGGATTTCTACATCCTTACATAACAATTTCCATATCTAACAGTTAATCAATTTATTAATGGGCCTTTCGGTAATTTATTAATTTGGAAAAATAATGGCCCTAGTGCCTCTCAGCCATTAGTAGAGCTATTAAGTTATCAAATTACTAGTCCAAACCGCAATGCTTTATGGTTCAATATTGGTGGGCAGGTTATAGAATTTGGAGTGACCGAATTTTCATTAGTTACAAGATTTGTTTTTTGATCTAGTGCTTTTGATCCCTGTGCTAATCATGATCATTCTAGCACTTTTGTTTTTCGTACATTTTGTCGGGGTAAGAATATTAGTGCGAGAGAGTTATTGATGAAGTTTAAGGGTAAAGAAATAGATCGCACTAATCAAGAATTATACTTTAGGGTGGCTAATATATTAGCCATGTAGAATTTTGCGTTAGGACTATCTTAAAAACGAAAGATTGAGAGTTGGTTATATGTTTTGGTAGAGGATTGGGTTAGATGGGGTTCATTTCCATGGAGGGCATATGCTTTTCAGTCTTAATGTTACTATCTAGACCTTGCCCCACCGGAGTTGATGAAATTAGTGGAGGGAGCTTTACTTTAGGCGGACCCATTTGGGCGCTACAGGTATAATTTTATTTTTGTTAATTAATTTATTAAATAATAAGTAAAAAAGAGTGTAATTTTATTATGTTTATGAATTATTCTGTAGGTGTGGGCCTATGATACCATTCCTCAGATGGGTGCTGCATGCGCTATTCTGCGAAGGCCTGATGCCATTCCTCGATTTGTGAAATGGGAGTTTACGAGGCCAGAGACGATTAATTGGACACATTTCTGATTATGCAAAAGACTAAACAGCCAAAAGCTGAAACACGGGCTAGAACTAGTAAAACTAGTGATGACACCCATATTGACATTGATCCAATTAAAGAATTTGAAAATAATGAATTGGCATATGATATACAATACTATCAAGGTGCCATCTTCCTTCAAAAGGGAAGTAAAGACGAAATTCGTTACCCATATCTCGTTTCGGGATACATTAACTGTTTCCCTATTGAGAATGATCTAAAAGGATTGTCACCAGTGCAAATTGCACATGGATATTTTTATAAAGAACTCCCCCCACATTTTGGGAAAAAGACTCGAGAATACTTTGAGGCAATTTTAATTGAAACAGCCTCAATTGAAGTCGATCATATTTTCAAAAGGAGCAAAGAAATTGCTTATTCAAAAATAATAATTAAGAAAATCCTTACAACCTCAAATTGGGGAATCCCGCTATATCAGGGAAGGCAATTAGAAAAATTTCAGGGTTTGCCAAATTATTACAATTATCACGATTATATAAAAGCATGGGATAATATCCTTCTTTATGAAAATACACCACGAAAGCATTCTTGGTGGATTAAATTCACCCTTGATGAAGTTAATCAGCCCATACCAAATTGGTTCCTTTCGTTCTTCTTTTCTGGGGGGTATCACCCATAATATTCCCCAGAAAATTTAAGATATCATTTGGAAAAAATTCCTTCAAATTAATGAAATTGAGAGTCTCCCTGCAGCATTACAATTTGCTACCACTACGGAATTCCGTGGATCATCAGATGGGAATATAATATTAAAAATCAAAAAATTTGATAAACCTGAACAAAGCTTCTCTACTTATATTCTCCAAAGGAAAATCCTTTTAAAATGGTGGCCAAAAGAAGATTTCTTCGTAGAAGGAAAACCATTTAGCAAAAGAGGAATTCTCTCCATCAAACCTAATATTGAGATTATGAGAAATCTAAATGCAGAAACTCCATCTCGTGATACCCTGTTAAAAAGCCTTTTCCAAACAATGGATAAACAGGCTATTGCCTCACTCTGGAAGGAAGTCTTCGGCAATAACAATGAATCAGAAACATCATCCAAAGATGTTGAGATGGAAGAAGCTAATGAAGCAAGCAATCCAGGTTCTTCTTAGCATAATTTTCAAGATGCCCAAGACCCAGATGATGATGATTTCAGTCAGTTTACTCTGGCCCTCATCTCAGATGAAATCTGAAGACTATGACAACATCAACAGTAAAGCTGCCATGACGTAAGCAATGATGCCACAAATAGTAATTTCACTGTTCATCTACAGTAATTCCACTGTTCTTTACTATTCATGACGAATGCAATAACGTCAGCAGGGTACTGTGCCCACCTATATATAGAAGAGGTGAGTGATCATTCAGGGCATTCGATTTCAGAAGCCCTTTCTCTCTCTACTAGATTTCTCTCCTCCCTCTCTCTAGAAATATTCCTCTCATCTGTAATATTCCTCTCTTCTCCGGCTTGTATCAAGGTTAAAAGCCTAATTATGTAAGTTTTTATATTTCCTTTTCCATGTAAATTAGTATGAATTTCCTTTTATAAATGTAATTGTGTTTTATTATGATTTCATCATGTATTCTTCTTCCATGCAATATATAGTTTGGAATCCTCCAATACAATATATTAGCACAGCACCTTTAAACTATAAACAACGAATACAGAGTAATATCTCTAATCTCAGAAACTTAATTAAGTATCTGAAAAACCAGGCAAAAAATCCTGATATTCCTGAAAGTTCTAAGGAATTTTATCAAAAGGAATTAAAGAAAGCTATACTAAGCTTAAGAGCTTTTTACTCTCAAGCCTCTATTTTGGCAGCGTAATACGCTAAATATTATTATTGCAATAATATTGCATTTACTTCCGCTATCGCATCTGAGTAAAACTCAACTCTGAGTTCCTGGTACCCAAGTGGATAGATTGCCATCTAGCAAAAATTTGTTTAGATGCTATATTTTTAACATCTTTTAAGAGTATATCCTTAGCTGATTTATATATATATATATATATATATATATATATAGGGAAGAGATCAAATGCTAAAAAGTGAAAAGATGTTAAATATGAATAAATTCTAGATCATTGATTTTGATGGATGAATGGTCAAGATTGAATTTTTCAAATTGAAGTTATTTATTTTGATGTGGGTGGTTATGCAATTTATTTATGCATAACATAATAACTAAACAAGCATAAAATATTAACCAATCAAGCATGTTTAGCATTTTAGCATAAATAACATTTTAGCATAGGATCTACTCCCTATATATATATATATATATATATAGAGAGAGAGAGAGAATGAATCATATGCTAATAGGTTAGAATATGCTAAATATGAATAAATCTTAGACTCTTGATTTTGATGGATGAATAACCAAGATTGGATATTTTTAGATTGATAGTTATTTATTTTGATGTGGGTGGTTATGCAATTCAATGAAACGTAACATAATAACTAAACAAGCATAATATACTAACTAATTAAGCATTATTAGTATTTTAGCACAAATAACTTTTCAGCACAGGATCTGCTCTCTCTCTCTCTCTCTCTCTATATATATATATATATATATATATATATATATATATATATATATATGAAGAGAGAGAGAGGGAGAGAGAGGTGATCATATGAGAAATGTTGTTACCATGCGAATTTGAGAATGAACAATGAACTGAATTTAAGATAAAATGAACAAAGTTTGAAATAAAAGTGAACAATTTTTTAGATAAAATGATGATCTAAGAATACAATGAAAGAAATCAAAGATAAAAATGAAGAATATTGAAGATAAAATGAAAACAAATCTTAATTCACAATTTTGATTTTAAAATGAAGATTTTTTGAAATGCAAGATTTTGATGTTAAATGAAGTATTTCTCATTTCTCATGCTAACGAAATTTCTCACCTATATATATATATATATATATGTAGGATGGATCATATGCTAAAAGATTCGAATATACTAAATAGGAATAAATCCTAGACCCTTGATTTTGATGGATGAATGGTCAAGATTGAATATTTTAGATTGACAGTTATTTATTGTGATGTGGGTGGTTATGCAATTCAATGAAGCATAACATAATAACTAAACAAACATAATATACTAACTAATCAAGCATTATTAGTATTTTAGCACAAACAACTTTTTAGCATGGGATCGGATCCATATATATATATATATATATATATAATTGTGACCAGGTATTAAAATTAAAGTTTGTGTTAAATAGAAATGAATCTCAGCCATTGGATTTGTGATGTTTGGTGACTGCATGAAACTGAGTTCTAAAACCTTACTTTTGGAGGATTCGTGAAACTGACTTTGATGATACTGAGTATTGACCATACTGATTTTTTGACTATACTGAGTTTCGGCCATACTTATCTTGGCGAAACTGACTTTTGGCGAAACTGAGTTTCTGGAATTATGCGAAACTGAGTTTGAAGAACGGTTATTCGGTTACAACAGAATACGACACGTGGCGTCGGGTGATTGATCCGAGTTGTTTGGAGTTAGTTTAGTGGTTGGGAGCGTTCAACTACTTAATCTATATATATTCACCTCACCTGTTTGAGAAAAGAGATTTTTTCGGTCATTCATTCATTCAGAGAGTTTTAGAGAGTCAGTTTCTAGAGAGAGAGAGTTAATTGCTCGAGATTTCTGTGTGTTCTGTGATCGTATTCTCTTCCACTAGCAATAATAAAATCCATTTTTACCTCCCCGTGGACGTAGCTGGGTTTATCCAGTGAACCACGTAAATCTTCTATGTTCTTCTTCATATTAAGTTTTTGTGATTTTGACTTTGGCCTTTCTGTGTTTGATCGCGATTGTTCACCGAGTAACACAACAAGTGGCGCCGTCTGTGGGAAACGAGACGTGCGCAATCGTGATTAAGGAGGAGAGGTATATCATATCTGAGTTGATATTAGTTCATGTGTGAATTGATTGAGTTCTTGTGCACCATTGTTGGTTTCTGGGTTTTCTTTGTGGATTACTATCTGAGTGGATCAAGATTTGAAGAATCTTGTGAGAGATGGCTTTGGGAAGATATGATATTGAGAAGTTCACCGGCAAGAATGACTTTGGTCTCTGGAAGGTAAAGATGCAGTCAGTTTTGACTCAACAAAGGCTGGAGGAAGCCATCCTACCAGACGATGCAGGTTTCAAATCTGAAACTGCAGAGCAGAAACTTAAATTGCTGAACAAGCTAGGAGTGCCTTGTTCTTGAGCCTTGATGACAAGGTCTTGAGAGAGGTCTCAAAGGAGAAGACAGTTGCTGATGTGTGTAAGAAACAAGAGAGCCTGTATCAGACCAAATCTCTGGCCAATCGACTCTACATGAAGCAGAGGCTCTATTCATGTAGGTTTTCTGATGACAGAGGGATTGTCGAACAGTTGGATGATTTCAACAATGTCGTTGATGACCTTGAGAATATAGGAGTGGAGATAGAAGATGAAGATAAGGCAATACATCTCCTTAATGCCCTTCCCAAATCCTACGCAAACTTGAAAGATGCCATATTATATGGAAGAACAGGTACTATCACCTTCGATGAAGTTCAGTCTGCAGTTAAAGGGAAAGAGATAGAAAAGGCTGCTTACAAAACTGGACATGATGCCATGAATGTTGGGCTCTTTGTCAAGAAGAATCAGGGTAGTAAGTTTCAGAAGAAAGGGGGTAACAATCAGAGGTTTAATGGAGCTGACAAATCAGGATATCCTCCCAAAAGGGAGACTAAACCTGCCTCTTATCAGTCCAAAGGGAAATCTGTTGTTCAATCTTTGGAGGCGAAATCCTATACCCCTCAGCAAGAAACAAGAGCCTGCCATTAAAAATCCTGGACATCTAATTCGGAAATGCCCAGTTTTGAGGCAAAAGAATCAGCAAGGTCAGAGCTCAAATACAGTGGGTTTCCTGGAAGAGCCATCTGATGAAGTGCTGAATGTGATTGACCTTCCTAGTGATGATGGATGGATACTTGATTTTGGCTGTTCTTTCCACGTGCTACAAACTAGAGTGGTTTGTGAATATTAAAAGGAAGAATATGGGGACTGTCGTGTTGGGAAACAATCAGGTGTGCCAGATTGAAGGAATTGGGTCTGTTAGAATCAAGAATCACCAAGGGGTGGTTAAGGTGCTCTCGGAAGTAAGGTTTATTCCTCAAGTTCAAAGGAATCTCATATCCCTTGGAACCTTGGAAGCCAAGGGTTACAGTTTTGTTGGAACAGAGGGAGAGATCTCTGTAATGAAAGATGAAAGTGAAGTGATGAATGGAAGAAGACACAACAGCATATATTACTTGTATGCTGAAACTGTGGTCGGAGAATTGGGATGGTGAAGGAGGAAAGCTGCAAGTTGTGGCACCTCAGGACAAGCCATGTCAGTTTGAGGGGCCTAAACGAACTAAAGAAACAGGGGTTAATTCAGTTTCGTGAAGAAGATGATGCCAGCAGCTGTGAGGAGTGTATCTTGGCCAAGAGCAAGAAGCTGCCATATCAACCGAGCAGCAAAAGAAGTAGATCTCCTCTAGAGTATCTATATGCTGATATTTGGGGACCGTCAAGGACGGAAACTCTTGGAGGAGGGAAGTATTTTCTCTCAATCATTGATGACTACACAAGGAAGGTGTGGGTTCATATTCTGAAGTCCAAGGATCAGGCTGCTGTGAAGTTTAGAGATTGGTGTGTTCAGATTGAGAATGAAAAAGGGGCAAGAGTTAAGTGTCTGAGAACCGATAATGGTTTAGAGTTCTTTTCTGAAGAATTTGTTTCCTTTTGTAGACTCAAAGGAATTAAGAGGCATAGGACTGCTCCTTACAACCCTCATCAGAATGGGGTTGTAGAAAGGATGAACAGAACCTTATTGGAGAGAGTAAGGTGTCTACTACTCAGTTCGGGGATGCCCAAGAAGTTTTGGGGCGAATCACTTGCTACTGCGTGCTATTTGGTGAACAAGAGTCCCTCTGCAGCGTTGGAGTTCAGAACCCCTGATGAATTGTGGTTTGGAAAGGCTACTGATTACTTAGTTTTGAAGCCATTTGGATGTCTTGCATATGCACATGTAAAGCAAGACAAGCTTGAACCCCGAGCTCTTAGATGTGTGATGCTGGGATATCGAGCAGGAACTAAGCCATATCGACTGTGTTGTATAGAGAAGGGTCAGCAGAAGGTGCTTACTTCCAGAGATGTAACTTTTAATGAGTTACAGATGTTGTTCCTTGAAAGCAAGGGAGATGGAACGTTTCAGAGTCAGTCCACCGATGAAGTAAGTTTAGAAGAAAACAGAGTTTCAGTAGAAGCCAAAACTGAAACTGAGGTTCAAGATGAACCTCAAACTGAGTCAGCACCTCTTGAAAATTATATGCTGGCTAGAGATCGAGTTAGGAGGGAGATTAAACCTCCTAGAAGGTTCTCAGAGGCTGATGTAATCTTTCTAAGCTTACATATAGCTGAGAAATTGCAAGATGAGGAACCGAAGACTTATGAAGAAGCCTGTGCTGGAGTGGACAGTGTTGAATGGAAACAAGCAATGGAAGAAGAGATGGTTTCTCTGCAAGAGAACCAAACATGGAGATTGGTGGATAGACCAAGAGGTCAAGCTTGTATCGGATGCAGTGGATCTTCAAGAGAAAGATTGAGAATGTTGATCCAAAGAAAGTAAGGTTCAAAGCCAGATTAGTAGCTAAAAGCTACACTCAGAGAGAAGGGGTAGACTTCAATGAGATTTTCTCTCCGGTGGTGAAACACAGCTCGATCAGATTGTTGTTAGTTGTGGTTGTTCAGATGGATTTGGAGTTACATCAGTTGGATGTAAAGACGACGTTCTTACACGGGAAATTGGAAGAAGTGATCTACATGGATCAGCCCCCAGGTTATGTAGAACCAGGAACGGAAGATAAGGTGTGCTTACTGCAAAGGTCTCTGTATGGGCTTAAACAGAGTCCTCGGCAGTGGAACAAGAGATTCGATGAACACATGCTAAAAATTGGATTCTCAAGATCTGAGTTCGATAAATGTGTGTATCTCAGAAAAGGTAAGGATGGGAGTCTAATCTATCTCTTGTTATACGTGGATGACATGCTTCTGGCTGCGATGCATATGTTAGATATCAGGCAGGTGAAACTTGATCTTGCCATGGAGTTTGATATGAAAGACTTAGGAGAAGCTTCCAGAATATTGGGTATGGATATTCTGAGAGACAAAAAGTCTGGGAAACTGAAGTTGATGCAATCCAGTTATCTGTCAAAAGTTCTCAAGAAGTTTGAAATGGAGAAATGCAGGCCACTGGCAATTCCATTGAGTCTTGACTCAAAACTGAGTCTAGAGATGCAACCCAAAACTGAGGAAGACAAGAAGTTCATGGAGAAATTTCCATACGCGAGCATAATAGGCAGCATCATGTACATAATGATATGTACCAGACCTGATGTATGCTATGCTGTGAGTATAACAAGCAGATACATGGCGAATCCGGGCAGAGATCATTGGAGTGCACTCTCAGGTATACTCAGATATCTTAGAGGTACAAGTCAGTTTGGGTTGAAGTTTGAGAAAGGGAATTTTGATAGTTCAGAAGCTCTCTATGGTTATGTTGATTCAGACTATGCATCAAGCATAGATACTCGAAGATCACAAACTGGGTTTGTGTTCATTCCGTTTGGAGTGGCTGTGACGTGGAAGTCAAATTTACAATCCGTAGTAGCTTTGTCTACAACCGAAGCTGAGTTTATGGCTATTACTGAAGCCATAAAAGAAGCCATTTGGCTGAGAGGGGTTGTAAATGAGTTTGGAGTTCCGCAAAAGTCAGTTACTATCTTTTGTGATAGCCAGAGTGCATTATACTTGGCAAAGCATCCTGTGTTTCATAGCAAATCGAAACACATTGATGTCAGATATCACTTTGTGAGGGAAATAGTTGAGAAGGGATGGATAAAGTTAGAGAAAGTCCATACTTCAGAAAATGCAGCAGATGGTCTGACAAAACCGATCCCGTCAGCCAAGTTCAAGCATTGTCTTGAACTAATGTCGGTGTGCTGATAGTTGATCAGCATATTGGTCCTGTAATGGGACTAAGATGGAGGAAGTGATTGGAGTTTACTGCAGTCAGGAGGGAGAATTTGTGATGTTTGGTGACTGCATGAAACTAAGTCATCAAACTGAGTTCTGAAAACTTACTTTTGGAGGATTCGTGAAACTGACTTTGATGATACTGAGTATTGGCCATACTTAGTCTTGGCGAAACTGAGTATCTGGAATTATGCGAAACTGAGTTTGAAGAACGGTTATTCGGTTACAACATAATACGACACGTGGCGTCGGGTGATTGATCCGAGTTGTTTGGAGTTAGTTAAGTGGTTGGGAGCGTTCAACTGCTTAATCTATATATATTCAGCTCATCTGTTTGAGAAAAGAGATTTTTTCGGTCATTCATTCAGAGAGTTTTAGAGAGCCAGTTTCTAGAGAGAGAGAGAGCTAATTGCTCGAGATTCTTGTGTGTTCTGTGATTGTATTCTCTTCCACAAGCAATAATAACATCCATCTTTATCTCCCCGTGGACGTAGCTGGGTTTATCCAGTGAACCGCGTAAATCTTCTGTGTTCTTCATATCAAGTTTCTATGATTTCGACTTTGGCCTTTCTTTGTTTGATCGCGATTGCTCACCGAGTAACACAACATGATTGATAGCATCAATGATTGAGATTAAATGACGATTGATTGAAATTTTTTTATAATTTTTGTTTGTGCTTAATTGCTTTATAAATCATGCTTAACTGATTAAACATTATTTATTTATAAAGCAATGAAGCATGAAATCTTGAAAAAAGTTTTAATCTCAACTATTAATTTTTTTGAGATGATTGGTGTACATCCATTCATATTTGACACAAATCAATTTTTAACATTTGATCCACTCCAAAATTTTATACTTAATTGTTAATCAGTTAAACATGATTTATAAAGCAATTAAGCACAAACGAAAATTATGTTTATTTTTTAAATCAATCATGCTTTAATTTCAACCATTGATGCTATCAAAGCATCAATCCAGTGATTGAAATTTATTCCTATTTAACACAAACTTTAATTTTAACACCTATCACGACTCTATATATATATATATATATATAAATATATATATATATATATTATACTACTTAAAAAAATGACCCTCATTAAGTTATGTTCAACTACTCACCCTTCATCCTTGCAAAGAAAAAAAATTACACCAGTAACACATTTTTTTTTTACATTTAAATTGGCAAAATTATATTAATATTTAAGGAGTGGATCTTATGACTGATAATTCGTGCTTGTCGAGTCGTTATCGTGTCGATACGATAGTGATATGATTCGTTAAGATTCGACACGAACACAACCCATTAAGGATATATTGGACACGAACATGACACGACCCTTAAATTCTAAATACGAATACAACATGTTAGGAATTTTGATGTAATTCCTTCCTTTATTGGGACCAACACAACAAAATATAATACTGATCTGTTAAGAACCTGATCCGATAATACAACACAAAATGTGTTAAAATTAAGTTGATAAATGATATGAGAATAATAATAATAAAAATAAAATAAAAATATTATGTATTAATTTTTTAGTGGGTAACACGAACACGATATCTTATCGAATAACACGATCCGACATAAAAATCTCATGTCCTTAACATACGACACGAACCATTTAAGGCTCAATACTTATCCATTATTATCGTGCATATTCATGTCGTGTCAAAAATTACCAGTCCTAATGGATTCCATGCCAAAAAATAATTTTGTATTAAATATGAATGAATTTACACTAAATTAATGTGAAATTATTATTTTTTCACATCTTATTATTTATGTGGAGTACAGGCATTAAGTTACAATCTTTCTTGGGGTAAATATTAATGAATTGCAATGCCGAATTAGCATTAGAAAGAACTCAAAAATCGAAAAAGTTCTAAAATAACGTGAATTGCGTTCGAAGTCAATTTGGGGTTACTTACATATAGTCTGCAGTGAAAGCCTCTTCGATTTGCCCAATCGGAAAGGCTGAATTGTAATTAGGTTTTGGAGATTACATTACATTATACTCCTTCCGTCCCGACTTAGTAGTCCCATTCACTTTCGGCACAATAATTAAGAGTATGAATATAAAATGGGCACAATAATTAAGGAGTATGAATATAAAATGAGTTGAGTGGAATTAATATTTTATTATTGAGCGTAAAAAAGTTATATTTTTTTTTTTTAAATGAGACTAATGAGTTGAGATCGTTTAAAAAAAAGTGAGATAATTAAATTGGCACAGATACGATGATGTAAAGGCGGCGGCGGACGTGAACAAGAATTTGTTGATGGATATGTCGATTCAACTCTTATCAGCAATGCTAATTATATTTGTGACAGGTTCTCGTTATGACACCTCAGTTACTGCTATTTTATCTAGCACACTGCTTCATCAAGATGGAGCAGATCGCGCTTCTCATTTTTGATGAATGCCATCACGCACAACTTGACGGCGATCATCCTTATGCTGTAATCATGAAGGTCATTACTTACAAATCGATCCTCGTTTACCTCTCTCTTGTTTTTATGTATAATTTTTTGTAATCGATGTAAATTTTGCTGTTGAAATTCGATTTCAGATCTTCTATAGAGTGGGTCTCTTGAAACTCCCCCGGATTTTTGGAATGACGGCATCGCCGAAGTTGGGGAAAGGTAATCTCATGATGTCAGTGTGCAGAAAGAAGCAACTCCTTCTAGGCTTTAATGGAATTGCTAGCATGAAAAATTGAAATGCATTTATTATCAGTTCAAGATTCAAGGGTGTAAACTGGAGTTTTTAATGTGATACCAGTTTTCTTGTGGGATAATCATCTTAATGGAGTATGTCTTCATGCATGGAAAACTACAAATTGCTCAGTCCTCGTGAACAATTTTTTTGTGGCCCAAGTGTAAGGAATGATCGTGATGTCCAATGAATCATGTTCAATTTTCCATGATATTTTTAGGTAAAGTGAAGTGGTAAATTTCTCCTTCTCTTTACTCTATGATCCTAACTCCTTAGAAGTAGGAGTTGAGAATGCTGGCTTATCTTCAGATTTAAGAAAAAATGAACCTTGTTTCTTGAGATAACAATATCAGAAAGTGGGACAGTAATTTGAGACAGGGAGTATGTTACGGAAAATCTTCTTGGCCTTATGTCAACCATTCAAGAACAATGAAATACTAAATTGTTTCACCTCTTTAGTCTTAATTTAGTTCCTTTTGCCTATTTACCTCTTAATTTAGTTCCTTTTGCCTATTTCATTCTTTAGTTCATTCTTGTTGCCCCATTAACTCAACTTTAAATATGCAGGCAGTCTTTGTTTTTTTAATCGTTTCTTTATGACTCTAGGGTCTTCTGATTGTGATATTATTGTCTGAACCTGTCACAAACTGTTTTTACTAGGAATCTTGACAATTCGCTGGTTGTTACAATACTTATTTAATTAGCTTTACTGATGGACTTTTTGGTCCTTTTGGCTATTCAGGAGGCTCAATTGATGGTCTTGAGGCAATAATGCACTCAAAGGTTAGTTCTAGATGATAACAATGTTGGATGTATATTAAATCTTTTAACGCTGGTACGTGCAGATTAGTTGCTGCTGATTTAGATGTTAGGTGTCTAAATCTGCATGAATCTATCTGTTCATAACTATCCAACCCAACTTTTTCTATTTCTCAAAAGTTTCATTACTTGATATTTTCCTTTCAACAGGTGTGTACTCTGGATGAAAATGTTGAAGTGGAACAATTTGTTACATCCCCTAAAGCAATTGCATATGAGTATGGTCCTACTGAGAAGAACATCTCGTGCCCTCTAATGGTTTACACTGTAAAACTTGAGGAGATAAAAGTTGAGGTATTATGAATTTGTTGAATTTAGTTGATTATTTTCGTGCTGCATGAAATATTAAATGGATTCCTTTGTGACCTGCTAGTGCATGATGACGCTTGGGGACAGCAAGGTTGATCAGAGTACAAGGAAGTTGCTCCAGAAACTGCATTCTGATTTGATATTTTGTCTAGAAAACCTTGGAATTTGTGGAGCATTGCAGGTAAGAGTTTTGATACAATGTTCTTACAGCTTAAATAAAAATCATTTTTAAGCTGGTAATAATTTAAAACATTGCTATTTTACTACATGCTTTCTCATTGTTTGATAGTATTTGTGGTAGTGATTTGTTTCCTAGTATATTGTGAGATTTCTTTCCTAGTTTATATTAGGTTTTCTTCTATATATTGATGTTGTTTTTTTTTTTTTTTGAGGAAATATATATTGAAGTATTGGTTACTTGAATAATATACTTAAAACTCTCCCATATTCTCTAACATGGTATCTAGAGCAATTGGTCCTAGGGTTTTGAATTTCTAGGGTTTGGAATAAGAATATAATTTTTTTAACATCGCATCTTACTACCGCCCTATCCATTTTCAACGGCGCCACCGCCGGAATCCAATCATGAACAGTAACCGCGAGCGTGGACACCCGACTTTCGGATCTGATTTTTTCTCCGCATTGGAAGAAATTCGGCAAACCTGATTGGGCACATATGGCTTCTACTGAGCTAAGGACTTCATCTTCTTGTAACTCCTCTAGTATTGCTTCTACATCTGCACCTTTATGTATTTCCTCTACTGATGCTGCGTCTAACACTGCAGGTGTGTTTTCTATGTCTTAAGGTATGCCTTGGATATTATATTTCGTGCTACTACCCACATTACTAGTATCAAGTCTCTTTTCACATCTTTGTCATACCAATCTCTATCACCAATTCTTGTCGCTGATGACACTTACTCTCCCGTAATTGGTACTGGTGTTTTCACACCTACCTCTCATATCACTTCTTTATAATGTTATGTTAGGAGTCTCACCAAAAACTCACAATTGTAGTCATGTAGTGTAACCTTTCATCCTTCTTATTATGTCATTGAAAACCCACACACGAATAGAACGATTGGTGGAGGACATGAGCGTAATGGTCTGTACTACTTAGATTGTGTTCCACCTTCATCTTCTCGTGCTCTCTTCGCTTTAGTGTCTCCATAGTCCATACTAGTTGCATTGTCGTCTTGGTCATCTATCTTCTTTCACTAGTCTATGGAGTTTACTACCGGTTGCGTCTACTAATTTTCATTTTTCAGTGTGAGTCATGTGCATTAGGCAAGCAACATCACACTTCTTTTCCATCCAGAGTCGATAAATGCAGGTCTTTTCCTTTTGAACTTGTTCATTGTGATGTTTGGGGACCTTGTTGAGTTCAGTCTAGAGGGGGTTTTCATATTTTTAATCTTTGCTGATGATTTTTCCAATGACTTGGTTATATTTGCTCAAGGAAAGAACTGAAGTCCCTACTATACTCAAGTATTTTTACCACGAAATAAAAAATCAATATTCTGTTGATTTATGCATGCTTTGTACTGATAATGCTCTTGAATTTCTTCAGCAGTTTATTTTCACCTTTTGTGATTCTCATGGGACATTACATCAAACTTCTTGTTATTATACTTCTCAATAAAATGGGGTTGCGGAACGTAAACATCGTCATATTTTGGATGTTGCCCGTACTTTTCTTCATCACAATTCACATGTATGTTCCCAAAACTTTTTGGTCTGATGTTGTACTTACGGCTTGCTTTCTTATCAATAGAATGCCTTCAAGTGTGTTGAATGGTGGTATTCCTTTTTTGTGTTTACATCCCCATTAAATCTCTGTTCCCTGTCCCTCCACGGGTTTTTGGATGTGTAGTTTTGTAAAAGATCTTACTCTTAGGTTGGATAAGTTGTCTCCTCGATTAATTAGGTGTGTTTTCCTTGGGTATTCTCGCAGACAAAGGGTATATATGTCTTGATCCTTTTACAAAGCGTCATTATACTTGTGCAAGTGTCACTTTCTTTGAATCTTAACCTTACTTCTCTCCTACCCCATCGCAGTCTCAAGATGTACCTAGTCCTACTCCTTAACCTGTCGCAACACCACTATCTCCAGTTCTCCTGTTATGCCTTTGCAAGTTTATACACGTCATCCTCGTGCAGATTGATATATATGCTCCTGCGTGAGGGGGAGTTGTAGTATTTATGGTAGTGATAGTATGTTGTGAGATTTCTTTCCTAGTTTAGATTAGGTTTTCTTCTATATATTGATGTATTGGTTACTTGAATAATATACTGAAAATTCTCCCATATTCTGTAACACTCATCATTCTATCAACTCCATGGTTTTATTCCGCATGTCATCTTTCTTTGTGTGATGCTGTTCTTATCTGCCCCTATTAGGAGATATAGCACATCCTTGTCATCACATGATGAGATCTGAACAATCCAAAGCCAAAAGACACTAATCTATATTTTCAAGAATTATTTTTCTTTCAAGTCTACTTGATTGATAAAGACAATTTCGGGTTACATAGCTTCTAAAACCTTGAACAATTTTATCATTCATCCTACCTTGACAAAGTTTTTTGTAAATATAAGTCTCTGAGTGCTGCAAACCTACCAAAACTAATTAAACCATGTCTGAAAGTTAATTAATATTTAACCTTGAAATGATATTCCGCTGACATTAGTCTGCTCCGGAACAGGAAATTTATTTTGTGAAGTTGTGAAATGAGTAATAGCTATTGCAATTACATAGATAACATAATTATATATATCAGTTCATGTAGTCTGAAAGGTACTAATTACCACAATATTTCTTGAAGACCCTGATCAAGACATTGAGGCTAAATAAAACTATTTGATTGGTGCTGAAACTTAGCTTAGGTTTATGTCTACATTTCCTGCAACAGAAGGTTGTTTAGATGAAAATTCATGAATATGGAAAATGATGATAGCACTTAGACAATTACTACTTTCCATTGAGAAAATTCTTTCATTCTATCAAGTTTCCTTTCTTAAATGATAGCGGCACCAATATATTGTTTAGTAAGAACATTGATGGTATATATGTTCAAGTGCTTCCAGTCATCCGGAAGCTCTGCTGGTATAAGGTGTATTTGATTTCCTTCCAGCTCTAGTAATTCTGAACTGGGGCTGTTGTTTTAAATATTTAACTCCTGAAAATACGTCGTTTTATAAATTATTTGGTTTGTTGTAAAAAAACATATTATCGTCTCTGTAATTAATGTTTCTTTTTAAAATTCTGGTCCTATAGTTTTGTTTGTAAAATTCTCTTCGCATCCTTGATGCACTCGCCTCGGTTTTTGGGACCTCGTCGCCTCGCCTCCTCTCACTTTTTTAAACTAAGATAACTAATAATTTTGACTCTGTTGGCCTTTACAAACTTGATAAAGTCTTCTTCAAGTAAGATTGTTTTTTATTGCTAGTTTTAGCAAAATATATTTTTTGTCATATGAGTCTCAAAAACTGTCACTGCATTTTTCTCTTTATCCCATCAATGGAAGAACTGCAGACAACAAGGCGTGTTTAATGGCACTACTGATGGCTTGTTACCGAACTTCTGATATGCATTCTATTTTCTCTCTGAAGGCAACCTACATAACTCTAGCTGGTGACAATTATGAGACAGCTGATCTGGTGGAGGCAGAAATCAGCTGCAGTAATTACAACCTATGCAAAACTTATTTGCATGAAGTCTCCTTTGTCCTTGCTTCTGGTTGCACTAGAGGTACTTAATAACTGTGGTCTCTAGAAGCTGCAGTCCATTTCTAATTTTTTTTAATTATGCTTGCTGTCCCTTGATGTCAAAGAAGCGCTCATGTGCATTTCGGTTTAGAACTACAAGAAGGATTATTTCCATCAATAGAGTATACGTTTATGATTACTTTATTGCTGATTTAAAATACTTTATTTTATTAATGCAGGTGATTTGGAAGCTGATTTATCTTGTATAGAGGTTCTAGAAGAGCCATTTTTCTCGGAAAAAACATTACGGCTTATTGAAATACTCTCCAGATTTAGGTTGATATTTTTATTGTTTTGAAAATTTTGAGCATGCCATATTTCTCATCACTTTTTCTCTGCACGTGTGGGGTGGGTTCGAGAACTCATCTTTTTTCCCTTGCTTGTATCTTGGTTGCAGTAATTTACCTACTTCAAAAGACAGGGGCTAAAATTCTCGAGTGATTGTTGCATTTTATTGAAATCTATACCTATAATCAACTTACCTCCTACGGTGCAAGTATTATGTCGGTTTAAGGGCCTACCTTTAGGACACTTGCTTAGAAATCAGCTAGCTATTTTTGTGTGGCTTATTAAGTTGTGAATTCTCCTAACATATTGTCATATATGCCTATTGATGATTTTATCATTCCATAAAAAGCTCTTTCCTCAAACCCTTCAGTCCTACTGCCAGTCATAGATGGACATAGAATGTGGGCATTCCATCTGCCTCCAAATTTAAAAACAGTGTATGGATATTTTAGTGATTTTCAATATTAAAATAAAAATAAAAAATTAACGCTGATTTTACATCCTAAGCAGTAACCATCCTTTATTTACTATTAGTGCTAGCATCTTTTTCGTTCTTCTCATCCCGTACTTATGTTTGTCAAATTCATTCAAAATTACATTTACTCACTTTAAGTTGGAAAATGATAGTGAATTTCTCTTTTCATAGATCTTTCCTTATTTTTTTCTTCATTGATTTTACCCCCGAGTTTTTTTTAGCATACCTTCCAATTCTTAATTCAGGTTTCTTAAAGTAAAATTCTTCACATTTTCACAATTTATTCTTCACATTGAGTATGTTTAGTTTTCTTAACTATTATGGATTGCATATATCAAGTTGTATTTTTATTATTTCAAATGCAATTTGTTAAGATAGATATTATGATTTTATAAAGAATTGCATTAGCTTATGATTTTATTCTTAGAGTTATGTATTTTATCATATCATTTCTTATATTCAACCATGATATGATTCTTTTCTTTACAGGTTAAAACCAAATATCAATTGCATAATATTTGTCAATAGAATTGTCATTGCTAGATCCCTCTCCAGGATCCTTCAAAATCTAAAGGTTTTATCTTCTTGGAAATGTGATTCCCTAGTCGGAGTTCACTCAGGACAGATGTCACAAAAGGATACGGCTACCATTTTGGAGAAGTTCCGATCTGGTCAGGTAACACATCCTACTGGGTTACCTTTTGTTTATTAGTTAATGTGCTCACAATAGTAACACATCCTACTGGGTTACCATTTGTTTATTAGTTAATGTGCTCACAATTTGTTATATAAACTTGAAATATATCTTTCAGCTTGGTGATATAATTGTTTTCCAGGCAGAATTATTTAAGATTTTTTTTTACTACAATTGTTTCAATTTGAGTTTTCCTGATTGATTATCGTGGCAGCTGAACCTATTGGTTGCCACAAAAGTAGGTGAAGAGGGACTTGATATTCACACCTGTTCTCTTGTAATACGGTTTGATCTTCCAGAGACACTTGCAAGTTTTATCCAGTCAAGAGGCCGTGCCCGCATGCCCCAGTCTGAATATGCTTTTTTAGTAGACAGGTTCTTTTCCTAAATGCTTGTTGTCTGCAAATTCATTTTTCTTTTTTGAATTGAACAACATTTAATATCATATACTTACGTCACTGCAGGAACAATCTTAGGGAAGTCAATTTGATTCAGCATTTTATAGAAGAGGAAGCTCTGATGAATTTAGAAATTTCCACCAGAAAATCTCACATGCAAACAACTGATTTTAAGGATAAAATCTATAAAGTGGACTCCACTGGTGCAACAATTAGTTCTGTGATGAGTGTTACGTTGCTGTATCACTACTGTTCAACACTTCCGAGTGACAAGTATGATTCTGTTCTGCTGTTAACTTGCTCCTATTGTATAAGTTTAAAATGCAATTTTAGTCTCATAGAAGAGGTAGCAATTTTGTCCTAAATTCTTCAAAAATCACACAAATTCACTCATATTTGTCCAAGTTTCAGTATTTTACCGTAAAACTGAAACTTCTTGATTTCCCAACTACATGATTGAGATTTCAATGAATTTACGACTTTTTCATGAGACCCATCAATTTAAAGTTTCATTACTGAAATCTCATGAAAATAAAGTTTTTCGAATGGAGTACTCAAGATTTTGAGTAATTTTGAGTTTTCCAGCTGGAGAATCTAAAAGAACTTAAATTGCTCAATATTTGAAGTTCAGGAAAATTGTCGTTTGTCTGGTTGCTGTTCTATAAACAGTATTCCTGTAGTTAAGGAACAAAAAGTACATTTTACCCAATTTTGGTACCTCTCTGGAGTTCAAACTTTAAACTTACGTTAAGAATTCTCCTTTATAGTATTTTTTATTTTCTGTTAGGTATTTCGATCCAAAGCCAAAATTCTTCGACCATGATCATCCTGATGGAACGATTTGCAGCTTAGTTCTCCCAACTAATGCCCCAGTTTACCAGATTGTTAGTGCACCCCAACCTTCAAAGGAGGCAGCCAAGAGAGATGCTTGTCTGAAAGCTTGCCGGGCATTACATGAAGTCGGAGCACTGACTGATTATCTATTGCCAGAGCAAGATGTTATCGAAGAGGATATGGATTTATATGATTCTGACGATGAGGATGGTCAGTTGACATCACTGTTTATCATTCACAATTCTTACGATGAGAACATTATACTAAAACCTTTTACTTATTGCAGATGTGGAATCGCGATTAGAACTCCATCAAATGCTTGTTCCTGCTGCACTCAGAGTGCCGTGGGCAGAAGTGGATAATTTATGTTCTATTAGTTGCTACTGTATAAAATTTAATCCTAATCCAGCAGATAGGACTTATAGAAGGTTTGGTCTTTTTGTGAAAGAGCCTCTCCCAGAAGAGGCTGGCAATTTGATCCTTGATCTTTGTTTGGATCGTGGAAGAATGGTGAAGACAAAACTTATTCCATCTGGAGGTTATAAATTTGATAAAGTCGAGGTGAAGTTTTCCTTTTGTGCCCAAAATAGTTTAGCATGGTATCTTTTTCTAGAATCTGATATTTTGAAATCAATAGATGGCATTAGCGGAGAAGTTCCAGAAGATGTTTCTCAAGGTTCTTCTTGATCGGCATGAATTCAAACCAGAATATGTGTCTCTAGAAGATAGTAAAGTTTGTGAGTCTAACTCATTGGCCTTCTACCTATTACTTCCTGTTGTTGAGCATGGGCATGCCAGATTATCTGTAGACTGGACATTGATAAGGAAATGTTTATCATCACCAATTTTCAAACGTCCGGGCAGTCATGTGGAAGATGTTATTTGCCAACCCACAGACCACTTGCATTTTGCCAATGGCTGCAAAAGTACAAATGATACCTTGAATAGTTTGGTATATCTCCCATGCAAAGGCATATTTTACTTTATTTCAGATATCTTGACAGAGAAAAATGCGCACAGTTTATATAATGATTCAAAAAGTCACGTGGAGCACTACTCCGAGTTGTAAGTTATTCATTAATTATTTCTGTTTGATCATCGTTAATTGTCATTTCTCATCTTTTTCACGTAAAGCAAATAGACGCTCTTAAATAAAATGGTAACTTTTTAGAACTCATGCAATTAATTAGATTTTATTATGTTCATTATAAACTATTAGCTTTTAATATAGAAAGAGAAGCTGCCTTTTTAGCAAGCAGCAAAATATAAGGCCCTTTTTTAGTTCTATTTTAGCTTAGCCATGTTTTGAAAAACTTTTGCCTGTAATATTTTAATACAGACTTCCTGGATGTAAACATCTTTATTTGTTTCCATGAATAGTCTAAGATTCTCAAACAATTAGGCTGCAAATCTTTCCATTCTTATACTACTGTTAGATTTTTATGTAGAATCTTCTGAACAACTTCCTTCTGTTTTGTCAATTTATGTGACAAGCATTGGTGTTTAGTTTTCAGTTTGACCATCTGGAACTAAAGCAATGTTACTTCGTAACTCTTTTCTAATTAGTTATTTAAGTCTTTTCCTGTCCACATGCTTCGAGTTTCCATCCTTATAGTGCTTAGGTTATTCCTCATTGTGGTTTGATCTCTTTGTAGCTCACCCGCAGCTGTGGTTTCCATGACCTGATTTTACGATACAATATTTTTGAGTTATTATATGTCTATCACATGACTTATACAATAATTTTGTTTTTAGGTATGGTATTCATCTTCAATACCCACATCAACCCCTTTTGAAAGCGAAACGACTTTTTATATTGAAGAATTATCTGACGAGGAAAAATCAATCAGGTATAGTTTACTTATGTGTATGTGCATTGGTTTGTTTTGCATGTTAAGCCTTCTATTTGTGAGTTGGTAAACTGGTATCTCCTCATGGATTTGGCATGCATTTTATGGATTCTAAGGAGGATAATAATTCAATGTGCTCACCCTTTGTATAATTGAGTTCTTTTTCAGTTCAAGAATCCCTGTTTATAAAGTTTAGACTATTCCACTCAACGGTTCAAAAATAGTGCCAAAAAATGGGTCTTGGATCCAAAAACAGCGTTTCATGTCCACAATTTCAACTAATAGTTATTCATCTGGCCATTATTGGATCCACCAGAATTATTCAATGTTAATTATTTGCTCAGTATAACATGGTCACAAATATTAGAGGAGAATTAGAAAAAACAAAATGAGAATTAGAATGGGAGGAGACTCCAAAATATACTTAACTTCAAGTCTTCCAACATACATTTTTCCAGTCACCTCCAAGAGAGAGGGGAAATCCTTTTAAAGATACCCTTATGCTCATCAGCATAACTGCTTAATGGTCCTAATTTTATTAAGAGAAATTTCCACATCTGCGGGCTAGGTGATGTTTTAATATAGTTCTTAGCAAGTTGATTTCCCCAAATGTTAGCTTGGGTAGCTTTAAAGAAACTCAGTTTCAACTTAGTTTTAGGTAAGAGAAATAAGGCTGTTCTGAGTAACAGTATTGATGTGATATACTGACTCATTTTGTTGAACAGATTCTTAATAGTAACCGGTATATTATCTAAGCAGACAAGTCACTTCCAATTATGTTCTTACTCATAAATATGCTTCACAGTGTACTAGGAGCTGCATGGATAGGGTACTTGTTCATCTCATTAGCTGTACATTATTGAATTCAGGCTGGGACGCTGCATCCATTAAATTTCTTCATAAACATGTTCCACTGTGTAGAAGCTGCATAGTGAGATAGGTCCTTGTAAATCTCATTAGCTAATATATTATATAATACAGGCTCGGGAGTCACATCGTACTTTCCTTCTTGCTCATAAGCATGCATGGCTAAACAGTATATACTCTATTATTTCTTGAATATCCTATTTGTTTTTCTTTTTTCTTTGTTATTGGATGCTTTGTCTGTTTGGGGTTGCTGATGTTTGGATTAGTTCCATTTGATTTTCTCCACCTATTATATTTTAAACAATTGGTTACTTATTTATATTTGTATATGTACTGTAGGAGAATGGCGAGAAAAAGAAGAGTATTTTGTTGACTTACCACCTGAACTTTGTGAGTTCAAAATTGTTGGTTTTTCTAAAGATATCGGAAGTTCATTGTCCCTGTTACCATCAATCATGCATCGACTTGAAAGCCACCTTGTGGCCATTGAACTGAAGGAGAAGTTGGGTGCTTCATTTCCTGAGGGGGCAGAAGTAACTACTAATAGAGTAAGTGCTATTTTGGAATTAGTATTTCTGGCCTCTTAAAAGTTCAGTGACTTCAGATTACTAGTGCCCACCATCCAAGTCGTACACTGCATTACATCCTGGTTCTGGTTGTGACAGAAATTCTAATTATTGATTTAATAAATGGATGCAGATTCTTGAAGCGATTACGACTGAAAGATGTGGAGAGAACTTTTCTCTTGAAAGGCTTGAAATACTGGGCGACGCATTTCTCAAGTTTGCAGTTGGTAGGTATCTTTTTCTTAAGCATGAGGTTCTAGATGAGGGACAGCTAACAAGGAAGCGGTCAAACATAATAAACAATCATAATTTACTGAAGCTGGCAAAGCTACAAAATTTACAGGTAATTAATGTAAATCTTTTTTTTCCTAGTTGCGAAAAAATTGACTTTAGTCTGATACGACCATCTCCACAAATGCCACTTCATATCTGAACTCACTGTCGTGTAACACTGAAGTGTGATTGTTTTCAATAAGAATCCACAAACAATGTTGGGATTCTTTCCATCGATAAAAAAGTATCAATACTTTGTCTATAATGGCCTCTCGCTATTTGCACGGACCTAACTGCATAAACAGTCTCTTAATTTCATAGTAGAGTAAAAATGAATTGATTAAGTATAATTGCTTGCCACTTATATGTATGTTTTGGTAACTAACATGTGTGATATAATTCGGCCTTCTTTGTGTTCAGAATAGTTCTTGAGAAATAGCTCTAGGCAATGCCCAGGTGCTAGGCACCACATGTAGCGGCAATTTTGGCCATCCTAGGTTGTGCTTCATGATAGATGTAATGACAATAAAAGGTTGTTTATTGATTGAATTGGAGATAGAAATAAATGGTGTGCCTAGTGTAAACCCAAATAATACATGAATTTCCTCAATGACTCCAACCTCTATGATCAATTCATTTGAGGAAAACATAATATCATATTTCTCTAATAAGTTAATTGAATAGTTACTATAAGTAAATAAATTAATTAAGTGATTCAATTGATTTTATTTCCTTTCTTTGTTACTTCCAAGGGAAATTACTCTCATTGTTATCAGTGCTGGCCTTTGAAAGCAACATTATCCTCAAGGCTGTAATGTGGAAAGACCTTCCAAAATCAGAAATGATATGTAAGATTCAATTGGTCATCATTCCAAAATCAATTATATCAATTGCATCCTTAGAATGGATGAAAACACGGAAGTCCTTGTGCAGCCATTGAAAAGTAACCCCTAGCAATGAGAATGAGAGGTTATGAATGTGTGCACATGAGCCATAAACGCGGTCATGTACTCATCAACCATGCCAGTTTGCTTGGTTGTGACCTAGGACTCAAAAGGAATTTTCCATGGGATTGTTCTTATATTGACCCGACAATTCATGTATTAACCACTTCCACGGCATATGTGGGTAACACCCTGCCACTCACTGTGCCTAATGAGGAGTAGCACCCTTCATCACGGCCAAATCAATCTCCACTTTTGAGGATTCATTCGCAACAAAAGTATTGCTCTACTCACAAATCAAAGGCATTATTACATTTCCTTGAAACATAGGGAAGTTGACTTTTTTAGCCAAGATCTGTCACCGCTGACCACTAGGGGTGTACACGGTTCGGTCCAAACCGGTCAAACCGGCCAAATCGAAATGATTTGGCTGGTTTGACAAGTAAGAAGATCGGCCGGCCGGACCGTAAATTTCAAACTGTATAATTTGGTTCGGTCTACGGTTTGAGTAGAGAAACCGGCCGTGTTTGGGCCGAATCGGACCGTTTATATTAATAATAAATATTTATATTGTATATTATACTAAAAATATAAATAAAGTACATTTATTATAGTGGTTCAAGTTAGACTTTACTAAAAATATAAATATAGTACATTTATTATAGTGGTTCAAGTTAGACTTTAAATTTCAAAAGGTACAAGTTCAAATCCTCTACTATGCAACATCATGTAAACTTTATTTTTTTCATACATTTTTTTTTATCTTTTGAAATCTATAATAAACCATAAACTATCCAATATTCCAATCTTATTTTTATTTTTTTCCTACATTTTTATTTATTTTTTGAAATCTAAAATATACCCTAAACTATCCAATATTCTAATCTAACAATTCATTCAATTGCCTCTCTTTTTACCCTTATTGTTTTCTCTGTTCTTTGGACGGCTTCATCGTTGCCGCGTCTTAGTAATTTGACCGGAACTAAAATGTTTGAAAATAGGATATGAACTACTCCCTCCGTCCCACATTAATAGTTCCATTTGTTTTTTGGCACAATAACCAAGGCATGTGAGTGTAGAATGAGTTGAGTGGAATTAATATTTTATTGTTGAGTTTGAAAAAGTTACCATTTTTAGAAATGAGACTATTAAAGTGGGACGTACGAAAATGGGAAATGAGACTATTAAAATGGGACGGAGGGAGTATTATATTTTGATGTCATAAATTGTTTGTTTCTATTATTATTATCTTGTGCTTTGCCGATGGGAGCCACTATTTTTTTTATTTCTCAAATTAATTATTGCTAAAAATAGGAAATTTTTTATGTTTTGACTTTGCTCGTTAAAGTCATGTTTCAAACTATGAAACCAGCCAAACTAGGTTTGGTTTGGTTTGAAAGATTAATTTGGCCGGTTTGGTTTTTAGAATTTTTCAAACCGTATTATTTAGTTTGATCCATACTTCAACGCTTAAACCAGCCAAACCGGACCGTGTACACCCCTTCTGACCACCACAGTAGTTAAGCAGTCTGCATGATTGAACAAATAGCATGCAATGTAAAGCTGAGAAATTAACTATTTTTTCGACAATCCTTACATCTACCATATTTTTATATTTTCCTAAGATAAGTTAATTGAATCATAACTATAAATAAATAAATTAATTATTTTATGCTCTTTTCTTTTCTGGAATACATTCAAAAGGAAGATTTTACTGCTATTACTTCACCAAAACACCATTTTACTTTAAAGTAGAAAAATCTTGCCTAATTAAATGAAAGTTACCCATTTATTTTCTCCAAAGCCTCATTTTCTCGTGTCTTTTCTTGAAACAAATCACTACCTTAACAGTGTAATGGTGTGGATGATATAAAGTCGGTGAATTGTGGCGTGGAATTGCAGTTTAGGGAGTATGGTACTCGTTTGGGTGGTGGCTTGGCATTGCTACTTTGTTATAAACCTTAGAACCCAAGTAGGTGCACAAAGACATGGATATAGGTGAGTACTAGTACTCCTTTGAGGTGGCCTAGTTAGTGGAGGAGTTCAAATCTCATTGACATTTTTAGGTTGATCTGAATGCACAAGTTTTTCCTATTACGTGTGACTTAGTCGCAAGTTGTACCGAGTGATTTGGGAGTTATTGGCTGTAGCTGCACTTTATCTCTGAATGACATAAAAAAGGAGTATTAGAGTTATCATGAGCATAGATAAAAAAGGTAAAACAAAAAAAGAAAAGGCAATTAAATATTGCAACCAACCAAACTCAATCGTTGAACATTTAGTTTGAAGATCTGCAAAGAATACCACAAGGCTATGCCCACTATATTTGTTAAATGGCTACAAAAATATATTTATTTGTACATCTAAAAAGGAATCCAGGTGTCTCCTTCTCAGTCTAGGTGCTAGCGCCAACCAGCCTAGCATCTAGAAATTTTTTTAGCATTGGTTGTGATTGACGAGAAAATGAAGCTAGCAATAAACACAATTCCTTGTGTGATTCTTTAGAGACTTGGCCTTCTAGAAATCATGACTTGCTGTGGAAAAACTAAAACCTCATTAAGACTAATAATAACTGTCTATGATATGGTATTTTAGTAGCTGCAGACTACAATAAAAAATCTTGTCTAATAGTTGAGTCTTTAGGTTTACACATATATTAGCATTAATTTTTCCTATGTTTTCATAAAATTCCTCCGAAAGCTACAACGTTTTTTTTCTTCATGAAATGAATGTTATATCTTTGATGCTGATCTCCTCACTTAATTTGTTCCTAACTTAAAAATAATTTGTTAATTTTCATGTTTGGTTTAGCACTTTCTAATTTTTCATTGAATTTAAATTAATGATTTTAGATTAAAAGTCGAAATAAACAAAATTAAATCAAAGCTACTGGGCCAACTCCAATAATTTTCACTACTGGTGTAGTCTACTGCACTAAAATTAGTGAATTTAGTTATAAAAGTATTTCCAGCTCCAATGGTTTGCACTAAATGTGACAAGGAAAAGAATATTCATAAAATGGTAATTATTTAGATAATAAATAATAATATTTAATATTTTAATTTTTATTGAGATAAATAATAAAATAGTTTTGATTAAATTTTAATGTTAGACCAAGTTTTATGTTATCAATAATTATACCAAAAACTTCACAAATTATGAACAAGTCTAATTATTAAAAATATCAATCAAAAAATATAAGTTTTTGTACCTACATTCACTAAATTTAGTGCAAGTGAATAGTGCAATAATTTGGTGCCACATTATTCATTTTTGCTATTTTAGTGCAGGATTTAGTGCAGATTTATTGCACAGTTTGGGTGATTTAGCGCAGAAATTGCACTAACTAATTGTACTACATTTAGTGATTTAATGAACCATTCAAGATGCCCTTTATAATTCCATATCCTTCTTATCATGGCTTTACTTGAAAATATTTAACTTCTGGCTACAATTTTGGTGATGAATGCAAATTCTCTGTGGGATGATCTCTCTTGGTTTTTTTGATGCTGAAATGAACTTGTAAACAAAAAATGTATCTCAGGTATACATACGTGATCAAACGCTTGAGCCTTCCGAATTCTTTGCATTTGGTCGCCCTTGTCCTCTAACTTGCTGTAAGGAGACTGAGAAAAGTATGCATCCTCTTTGTACCATGAAGAAAAATGGGGCAAAGTTTGAAGTTAGGTGCAGTAAATCCCATCACTGGTTACATAAGAAAAGCATTGCAGATGTTGTTGAGTCGCTCACTGGAACATTTATTGTTGATAGCGGCTTTAAGGCAGCAATCGCATTTCTTAATTGGATGGGGATACAAGTAAATCCCGAACCTTCGAAAACTGATATAATATGCTCTACGAGTAGAGCGTTTTTGCCTCCTGCTAATCTGATGGATGTTGGTGCCGTGGAAAAAATTCTTGGACATGAGTTTACCCATAAAGGTTTGCTCATTCAGGCCTTTGTCCATCCATCTTTCAACACTTTTAGAGGTTGCTATCAGGTACGGACTCATTTCTACACCAATGCTATATTCCTTTATTTTGAACTTTACTTTCCCACTTATATTTGCTTCTTTTGAACCAGCGACTTGAATATCTTGGAGATGCTGTGTTGGATTATTTGGTCACTTCATACCTGTATACAGCATATCCAGAATTGAAACCTGGCCATATAACCGATTTGAGATCTATGTCAGTGAGCAACCTTTCCTTAGCTGATGTAGCTGGCAGGTGGTCTATCCATAAATTTGTCATCTGTGACTCTAGTGCTCTCCGGGAATCAATGACTAAATATGTCAACGAAATTGGAAACTCAGCATCCCAGACAGAGCATATAGAAGAGAGAACATGTCCAAAGGTAATCTTTCTGCATCTTCCTTGTAGTTTAATCTATATTGGTACTATATGATAGATCATGTCCCTGATATCTTCAACTAAGAGGGCTGTTTGATTGTGTATTATTGAGTCTTGCAGCAATGCACACTTATCATGTAATTTGATACTGTTCAGATTCTTGGTGACTTGGTGGAGTCCTGTATGGGTGCCCTGCTTCTTGACACAGGTTTCAATTTGAACTGTTTGTGGAAGATCATGCTGTCCCTGCTTGATCCAATTGTCAACACTTCCAAGATGCAGCTTAATCCCCTTAGGGAACTTAGAGAACTTTGCGATTCCTACAACTGGAAATTGCGGTTTCCTCCGTCGATGAAAAATGGTAAGTTCTTGGTTGAAGCTAAAGTTGATAATGCTGAGGCTTTTCCAATTGCTTTTGCAACCAACAGAAGTAAAAAAACTGCGAAGAGAATGGCTGCAAGACAATTGCTTCAACGTTTGAAGGTATTTTTCTCACATGCAGTATTTTTTTATAGTGTTTTTCTGTTCTTAGTTGCATGAGTAATATTGGGTTTTGTTTTCAATAAAACTTCTATTATTTTTATGATCGGCTGTCTGAAGACCTTACATGTATGTAGCTTATGAAATATAATTAATAAAACATGTATACTAATTTTAGAAAATAGAATTGGTGGGTGAGGCTTGGTTGTGGTCTCTAATCTTAGGATGATTTTGTATCGAAACCCTGTTTCATCTTACTCTCTATGCAGACATATGCACAATAATGACATATATATCTTTTTTAGGTATAAGGTTTAGATTAGGCGACTATTCTGACATTATCATTTTAGACCCTCCATGACTCTTTGCGTCAATTTTTACCCTTCGACTTTTAAAATTAACTATTTTAAGCACTTTAACTTTTAGATTTCCTATTATATCCTTGGTAAAGAATATATATTTATAATTCCTCATAACACAAGAATAAAATAATAAAATTTTAATTTAAAACTTAAAATCATATCAAATCAAAGAAAATTGAAGTAAACATAATTTTTTAAAAATAAATATGAAAACAAAAAATGAAACTAAAAAATCTTAAATGAGATTTGACATTTACGGTACAAAATAAAGTTGAGAATTGAGATTAAAATTTAGATTTTTTAAATAAATATGAAAATAACAAAATAAGATTTTAAAAAAAATTGAAATCAATGCAAAAATATTGTATTGATTTCTTTAGTCACAGCATGTGCGGCCGCCACACTCATCGGTCGTATCGTAAAGCCGATCAACTAATAACGAAATCAATTTTATTGTATTCCCATGAAATCAATTTTTATGAGTTGGTCTCCTGAGAGATGGTCATCTCTCACTATTTTTTATTGTGAGACGGATCTAAATACATCATTTCAATAAGTTAAATACATCATTTTATATTTTAATACATTATTTCTTATACTGTAAATGAATTACATTATTTGTAATAAAAGAATACATCATTTTCAATAAAGAAATACATCACTTCAATAAATTAAACACATCATTTCAATAAATTAAATCCGTCTCACAATAAAAATAGTGAGACCGTCTCATTTGAGTATTTGCCTTTTTATATTCATAATAAATAAACAAGATGAATTAATAAATTAAAATAATTTGACCCTTATCCCTATTTTTTTAATAATAATGTATTCCCTCCATCCCATGCGAATTATAACACTTCTTTTTGGCACGGGAATTAAGTATGTAAGTGTAAGTGGAATTAATATTTTATTGTTAAGTGTGAAAAAGTTGTCATTTTTAGAAATGTAAGAATTCGTTTGGGACGCCCAATTTGGTAAGTGTAACAATTTGGGCGGGACGGAGGGAGTATTTATTTAAACTCATACACCCTGATGTCCCCGGGAAACTCGAACCATAATTTCTTGGTCATAGGCAGGATGCTTTCACCACTACATCCCGAGCAGGGGATAATAATGACATATTTGTGCACACGAGTTGCACAAGTGCGATTAAGTGAGTAATACAATATAATTTTGTAATAGAGGATAATCTTGGTTTCGGTATATTGTTTTTGGAGATTGTAGAGGAGATATGTTTCCAGATTGAGAAGTTGATTAAAAATGTAATGCATGCAGACATTTTCCTTTGTCTTTTTCTATTTCTAATCAGCTCTGATTCTTCAGGCTGAAGGTTACAGCTCCAACTCAACACCTCTGAAGGAGGTGCTTAAACAAACTAAAAGACAGGAAGCAATGTTGATAGGCTACGATGAGGTTTGTGTAATACCTAAGCTGGTTGAAGTGCAGCAACCACGACAACCTCTCCTGCCGGACCTTCTTGTTGAAGCCAACTCTCAAGAAAACGGCTGCAGCCGGGATCCTTCAGCTTTCCCGCTATCTAATGCCTCAGATGCTGATCTGTGCAGAGCAGGTACTGGTTTAGGCGACTTCTAAAACCTTCTTTCCTTTCCTTTGATTGATCAGACTTGGTTAATGCTTTTATTACACTCTCGAACTTATAACACAATGTCTCAGATGCTACTTCCCGGGCCAATGCGCGGTCTCATCTCAATAACATATGCAGTGCTAAACACTGGAGGCCACCTGTTTTTGATTGTTTGGGAGAAACAGGACCAGATCATTTGAAACAGTAATCTATTTTCTCAGTTTTTAGCAATCAAAGAAGAGAAACCTTGGAAAGTTGTCTAAATTATGAAGCCCTTCTGCTTGAACTTGTACACTCTGTTTCAGGTTTGTGTACAGAGTCCTCCTGCAAATCGCTGGAAAGCCGAAGGAGGAGTTTGAGTTCATCGGAGAACCGCGGTTGAAGAAGAAAGATGCAACTGAGAGCGCGGCAGAAGGGGCTCTTTGGTACTTGAAAAATGAAGGGTACATTATATAGGATGGCTGTACAGAATTTTTCTCATTTTTTATTTAAATTTGAATTCTTGAAACATGGTAGCTTTGCAGAATTAAGATGTATACATTAGCACTGCAGAGTTCTTTTATTGTTTAATCACAAAGCACATCTTTTTATTACTGAAATTTGTGAATATAAAGAAAAACATGGTAAGAGGTCATCTGCATAAATTCTGATTTGTAGTCGTAGCAATTTTAGTTTTTTTCTTCAATTTATTATTCATGAACTACCTACACAAATTACGCATTCTCTGAAAATTATGAGATTAACTTTATTTGATATGTATTAACATGTGAAGAAATTATTTGAATTTAGTAAATTATTATTAAGATAAATTCTTAATTCAGTAGCTGAAAGATTCAAGAAGTTCTCAATTAAAAATTTGAAAGATTATAAATTCTCAATCTATTACTTTAATAATAGGTCATTGATTGAAAATTTTAGGATCTTTTAGATTATTTATTAAGAATTCACGTTTTGGATCTTAAATCAACAATTAAATTATGTTTCAGTTTTGAAGTGACAAAATATTATCATTATTATTGTTATCGTTGGTGTTATTTTATTATTATTATTATTACTTAAGCCAAAACTTGATCGTTTCATGATTCTTAATGTCAGACAGTTCTTATAAAAAATACATTTTATTTTTATAAAATATGTTAAATGTATTTTAATATTAGTAATAGTGTATTTTCAATATAATGATGTATTTACTTAATTTATTTACTCATTTAAATGATGAGTTTACTTGATATATTTCATGATTAATATTTGATTTGTAAAATAAGATTTGTGAGACTGGGCATTGGTGGCGGCTTGCCAGCTGCCTTAATTTATAGGGTAAGGTACCAGGTTTCAGATTAAAAATTCTTGCTCTTTTCTAACTCTAATGATGAAAATTTGGGTGTGAAGATTTTATTGATGAGACATTCCTTTATTTAAATTAGAAATTAGAAATTAGAAATTTTAGACGAAATAGAATAAATGGAAGATAAATGCATTGATTGAACCTGACCTCCTTAGAAATTGCATTAAAATGCATGCCAGAAATTATATGTTAAGCCTTAATAAAATTAATTAGTGAAGTATTTATTTTTCTTATTGAAAAATTATTAAGTAAAAAATTATGTGAGACAATAAGATAACCTCATATTCCGAACAAAATTATTGTTTGTGCACAAAAAATTCAACTCAGAATGGTTATTTCAGTGGAAATGAAATGATGTATTTAAAGTCGAATAAATAATGTTGTTAGACTTAAATGTATCATTTTATATTTCGATCTGAACGCACTATATATAAGATACATTTTGATCGTAATACAGATTCCGAACTGAATTCTTTGAGCATAAAATAAATTTTCGAACATAATTCAATCTACTGCCTCACAAAAATATGCAACACTCAAAATATTAATACTTGATTAACATAGATATTATATTCAACGATGGAATACTCAAGCCATCAATGGAGGGAAAACTCTTGGACTTCCAAATTTTACATCGAAAGTAGAGAAGATAAAGACCTTAAAATCTCACAGCTACCTTCCTCTCTCTCATCCTCTCCAGCTCCTACAATGTCCGATCTACCCTCCGATTTACACCTCGAAATACTCCTCCGTCTGCCGCCGGACTCCCTCTTCCGCTTCCGAGCAGTCTGCAAATCTTGGCGCCTCATCATCGACGACCCCTCCTTCATCAAATCCCACACCATCAATCACCATCTCCATTCTCCCAGCTGCACTCTTCTCATCAGAGACTCCATCTTCTGCCGCCTTCATTCTCTCTCATTCACCTCTCTCTCATCAAACAGCCGATCTGACCCGTATCAAGAACTTGGTCCGCCGCGGCATCCCTTCCCTGCGCGACCTTCCAACGACCTCATGCAACGGTCTGATCCTCATCTCTCACTTCAACTTCACCAAAGACTGGGTGATTTGGAACCCATTAACTCGTGACTGCCGCAGGCTGTCTGCGCCCGACATTCACGTCGATAAACCCTACGACGGCGTCGGATTTGGGTACGATCACGCTTCCGATGACTACAAAGTTGTGAGGATCGATGAGGTGTACCGTCACGGCGAGTTTGTGTACAAAACCCTCGTTTACAGTCTGAAATCCGGAGCATGGAAACCGATCGAAGACCGGCCGGTGGGCCGATGCTACGGCCTACGGCGGAGCAACGGCGTTTATCTGGGCGGCGCGTTGTACTGGACATGTGAGAGCGTGATAACGGCGCTGGATTTGGAGACTGAAGAGTACCGGCTGCTGCCGCTGCCGCCTCTCTATGGTGAGCCTGTCAACATGTATCTAGATGCGTTGGATGGATGTCTAATTGACCGGGATGGAAGAAGTATTATACATAAGCTGATCGATCTATCACTCTTCATTTGATTTGTTTTGATAATTCTTGCAGGTCAAAACTAGCAGTAACAGTTGATAAGTTGTGTCTCAGGTTCAAGTCTGTTCATTGGTGAGCTTGGTCCAATTCATTTTGGTGGCACGTGCATGCACGTGACTTTACTTTTAAAGTAGGTGTCCATGCCATGCATTTTGATTTTTCTGTATAAATTGCGGTACTATTTTGCTTTTGTAAGTAGTTAAAAGGATGCATGTCACCAAGACCTAGTTAGTATTTTTTG
The DNA here is from genome assembly GCA_026898455.1 of Plectranthus barbatus. Lineage (NCBI taxonomy): Eukaryota > Viridiplantae > Streptophyta > Magnoliopsida > Lamiales > Lamiaceae > Plectranthus > Plectranthus barbatus. Next base: position 55,179 of record JAPKLW010000374.1, on the reverse strand, counting down.
AAACATTCACAATATTAAGGTAATCATTTATTGATGTATCTTACATTATATGCATCCATTATTATTATTTTTAATAGAATTACATTAATTTAAACTTACACACTCAGATATTCGTGGGAAACTCGAGGTCATAAACAAGCTAAACTACCCACTCCCAGTCGCACACTGAGATGCATCCATTAATCTAAATACTTTTTTTGTACTCCAAAATGCACATACTCTCACAGTAATTTAACATTTTATCTATTATTACTTATTCAGAGGTATGTGAATATTTCCTCCTACCATCAAGCATATTTACTCTCTTCTAGCAATCCATGATTCATATAATCTACATACTTTCCCTTTAGCTACTTATTTGACTCACTCCACTCATGAGGGGTAAATGCATGCAACAAGGGCTAGCTACAACTCTTCCTACCAAAAACAAGGAATCCCTCTCCTATTATGTCTCCCTCCGAATTTCTACTACTAGGGCTGTATTTGAGGCCCAAATCTATGAAAGAAAATTAGTCTGCTTTATGAAAGTGATTATCAATAGATTGATAACTCATGTCCTAGTTCAAGGCATTCAAGGAATTATTCATGTTGAAATATAAATTTGATTTTGGACTAATAAGTTTGAGTTTAATTATTTATAGCTTTGAATCTTAGGAATTATGTAAATATGAAGAATAGTATACTAAATAAAATGTAGACATAGAATTATAATTGAGATGATTAAATCCTAATCATTGATTACTATTATGAATAGGCATTGTGTCCTTGATTTTGTACCCAATAAAAAATTATAAATGTTCAATAATACAAGTTGCCTTGCTTCCTCAAATATCCTATTCTCTCCATAAGTTTTAACAACTTCTCAACCATGAAATCATTTTTCTTGGAACAATTCCTTCGCAACTTATTTATATATAGAGAGTAATTTCAATAAGATCATACCTATAGAAATGACTTATTTATATATAGAGAGAAAAATTTCTCAATAATATCACACATATAGAAATAGCTTATTTGTATATAAAGAGAGCAATTTGGACAAGATTGCAATTGCATAGACAGAAATTGATGATCGAAAATAACGTCAATATTTTTAAATGATGAAAGATTTTTTTAATGCAAAGAAACTCCTAATCAAGATAATCTTGCCCTTACGTATATATATATATAAAAAGCTCCAGGGTATGTGTAATGTTCTCATGATTGATATGACAATACATCAAAATTGATGATAATAATTAAAATTGATCACACCATCAGTGTTAGTTGTGACATTAGCATGTGAACACATTAACATATGCCCATGGTGAACAGGTAAGCATAATTGTATGTATATATTATTTCTCATCAATAAAAGTACTTTTATTAGATACATGTCACTATACACACATTAGCAAGATATTAAAATGATCATGTGTTAAAATTAAAGAATAGGATCAAACTTATGGATGGTAAAGATTATGGACATTGTTCATTCCTATAAAAGAGTTCTGAAATGAATACAATTATATATATAGGGAGCGAATCCGATGAGAAAGGTCTTAACGTGAGAAAGTAAGAAAGATGCTTGATTGTGTTCATGATGTTGCTTGATTGTATTCAGGTCATTGCTTGGTTGTGTTTTAGTTGTTGCTTGATTATTTTGTTGTTTGATTGTGTTTTAGTTGTTGCTTGTTTGAATATCAACCATTGATTTTTTTAGATCTAATGAACATGATTCATTCTTTTTTCTCACAGGGGGATTTTTTTTACATGATCTCTTCTCTATAGGGAGCGGATCCAGTGATAAAATCTTTAACGTGAGAAAATAAGAAAGATGCTTGATTTCATGACATTGCTTGATTGTATTCAGGTCATTGCTTGATTACATTGTTGCTTGATTGTGCTTTAGTTGTTGCTTGATTGCGTTTTAATTGTTGCTTGATTAAATATCAACCATTGATTTTTTTAGATTTAATGGATATGATTCATTTTTTTTTTTCTCACAGGAGGATTTTTTTTACACGATCCCTCCTCTATAGGAGTGTGTTAAAGTGACAAGTGCCTCCCCAAATGTGAGATGAGAATAAATCTGATGCGTTCATTTTCAAAATCAAGGATCCAGATTTGATTTAGAAAATTAAATATTTTTTAAATATTTGGGCTTTTCAGTCTTTTTGCATAAATATATTAAGGGATCACATCTGAAATATTATTTAATTTTTATAAATATGAGGGAACCACATCTTATCTTACAAAAAAATCATAATCTATTTTCTCACTTTTAAGACACGTTTATTTGTTATTAACTTTATTCCCTCACCTCCAACATTGCTATAGAACTTTAAATAATCATAGCTCACTCAATTTAAATTATTTTTTCGCGTGTCATATATCAAATTAAAGATCGTTTTACTATCTTTCAAACAAAATTCATATTGCATATGTTTGGAATAAGATAATCGTAGTGAAAATAAGATACTGCAACTGTACATGCATATTTACAAGCTTATATAATACAACTTACATCTGAAAAAAATATCTACATTTTGCAAAAATTTGATAGCCCTATCAAACATAATACAACTGAACTGGTCTATATAATGCAAGTATACAGACTTATATAATGCAACTTAAATAAGAAAATAAAGAATTTTGTCAAAATATCAATTACCTCATAAATAGTCATGTAAATTTATAGACCTAAATAATACATGTTTACAGACTTATATAATGCAACTTAAAGGTGTTATGATAAATTTTGAGTTTTAAATCCATCATCATCTTCTTATTTAGGTAACGACTTCTTTGATTTCCTCAAAGAGACGACGAGTACGAGCTAGCAGAGGAAAGAGAAGTTGCAATGCAATTGGGTGTTTGGTTGTTGGTAGGTGATTGTATGAAATATTTAGATTTCATGCTCTGTTTCGTTTATTACTATTTCTTTTTTGTCAATAATTTAAATTCATCAGACCACATTTTAGTTGCATTTTATAAGCTTGTATATTTGCATTATATAGGTCGGTTTAGTTGCATTATGTTTGATGGGGCTATCAAATTTTTGCTGTAGCTTGTTTCTCTTCATCTGATCCGATTCTTTTCTTAAAGTACCAAGAAAATCTCACATTTCTTTGGCACTATTGTACTCCAACGCTTCCGCCATTAGAGTAGGTGACAAGGCACCTAATATTAGATCCATGGCTACGTAATTTAGTTGATCACGAGCTCGTTCTTCTTGAGTCCATTATTCAAGCGGCTTATACACCATTACGTCTGGTCCTGTTACGTCCTCTCCGACCCTTTTCTTCACGTTCTGGATCTTGATAGGTCCAACTTCGATCACTCGTCTCATCTCAGGATGCACATTCATCAGTGTGATCATCGACCTCTTTTTCCAGGTAGAGTAGGAATCTGGAGTGAACTTGGGAAGCTTTGCATTGTGCGCCATTTTCTTGAACCTGAGCTCAACACAGAAGCATAGATATGCAAGAATAATCTGGATCTGGTCCTAGGCGACTCAGAAGAAGCTAGTATGTAAAGACCAACCGCTTTGATACCACTTGTTGGTCCCCGATCAGAGTGTTTTATATGCAGCGGAATAATTAAGTTTATCTTGCACGTGTCTTGCTAAGGTCTCGACTTAACAAGTGTTTATCTAAAATGTCTTAGCTCGTATATTCATTAGTTCGATTGCAGTTTATACTTCAACACTTGATGTGTTGAGTTTCAAATATATGTAGGCACAAGCAATAACGAAATAAAAAATACTAACGACACAAAAGTTTTTATAGTGATTCAAGCAATTGTTCTACGTCCACTCTTCAGTCCTTTGACTGAAAATTCACTAGAAGAATGAGTACAAGGTCAGGCCTGATCTCTAACGTTGAGCAGCTCCTCCGTCTGGTCAGCGCGCACCTTCAAGCACCTCGATCTCCAGTCTTCAACCGGTGTCGCTCCTTAGAGTGATGACAAATCTCCCTTCTCCTTGGACGTCGATTGCTGGGAGTTTTATAGTTCTTCCCGGAACCTATCCTTGTGTTGGCGTTGCCCGTACGAATCACTCTTGCACCGCAATAGTGACTGCTAGATTCTTTCTAGATTAGAAGGAATCCCAATATATCCTTTGGAAGATAAACTTCACAGGTCTTCGAGCTTCTCTTATGAGAGCTTAGGAAAAGCTTCAATTAAGAACTTAGCTCGGATGAGTTCACGTGATGTAGAGAATGTGTTTAATCTCTTTTGTTATCTCTTGTATGTAGAAAGTCGCGAACCTTTGATCAAATAAGGATGACACCTATTTATAGGTGAAGATTCAAACGGCTGTTTGAATCTTATCCGTTAGACTCAAAGGGAATGCTCGCCTATCTGCATTCTTCCTTTTTCTGCAATGGACATAGACTCTTCAAGTTTCCTCGTCTCTGATTGGCGTAACATCTATCTGTAGCCATCTCTTGTCAGAACGGATCCTTTGTAGGTCTGAACCCTTCTTTTTCATGATGATTGTTCCATCCTCTTGATTGGTCGGGTTTCCTGGTAATTTGTAATCCGTCTGATTCTCGACTTTGTAACTTCTCTCTTGATTGCTGATTGTCATCTGCTGGCTACCGGTGTGCGTCGGATGTCTCCATAGTTTGCTGGAGTTCCTTCTTCAGCATCCTTGTCGCTTCCTCCACATTGCTAGCCTTTCTTTTCTTTTTAGCAATCTTCAGCAATTTGCCAAGTTTGCTGATTCCTTCAGCAAACTAGATTTTTTTCTTTTTCTTATTCTATTACAACTCGAGTATAACTTACTATACATGACTTTTTACAATTGACTCGATACTGAGTTGCTAGAGCTTTGATGCACCAAAACATATCAAACTATGATTATGAATTGGTTTACAGGAGAGGGATCTAAAAATATTCCTAACAAAGTGGTTTCTAGTGTGATTTTATTTAGGTGGACATGAGCTTTTATTGCAATGATTATGCTCAATTGGTGGTGTACTTGTGTTTGTTTTAGTAGGTACAATAAGGCGATGTAGAGCACTTAGTTCGTGGATGTCGTTGGGTAACACCTTATTTTGTTCTTCTTGCCATTTTTTTGGTTTTCATTGTGCATTTAAGTTGAATTAGGTTGTTTGAATGTTGCATGATTGTGTGTGAGTGATGAATCCAAACTAGGCTAGAGATTATCTTTTGATAAACTAGGGAAGTTTGAATCTTACTTGAACCGATGATAGGGCGGAATCGTAGAAATTGAAGCATGCTTAGATTTGACTTTTGAATTGCCGAGCTTTGTGCATGTTAATGCTTGAGACTTAACAAAAAGCCATGATATTTGAGCTAGATATTGTTATATCTATTCGATTTTGAGAGGCGAGATAGAGAGGGAGATTTCTAGAACTTGCTTTCATTCTCTTTCTATGTAGCATGCGCAATTGACTAGAAAATGATACTAGACATTCGATTCTTAGTCCTTCCTTACACATCGGGAGTATAAGGCGTTCTATTTTATCATTATTTGTCTTTCTTACCTTCATTTCCCATGATTGAGCCTTATTGGAGTTTGCTCTTTGATATGATTAGGACAAAGTTTGGGGGAATGAGAGTTGAGGGTGAATAAGGTGTTGTAGCTTAGGATGGGTATTGTTTAGCTTTTTTGGTTGAATTGAATCCCATTTGATGAGGCTAGAAAGAAAGAATTTGGAAAGTTGGAAAAGAAAAGGTACAAGTCATGGAAAATGAGCACCAACAAAAATTTTGTTGAGAAAAAAAGAGAAAGAAAAAAGAAAAAAATGAAACATGCAAGGGCATGAGAGAAAAAAAAAGTGAAAAAGAATAGAAAAGAAAGAAGTTGAATAAGCCTCCAGATTAGTGGTTTGAAGCATATGATTGGGGGGTTTGAGAATTTGAGGAGTTTAGTCACTTTGGCCTAAAACCACCTACCTTTTAGATAACCACGTTATAACCAAAACAAAGACCTTCTTGATTCTAGAATCTAGCTCGTTGTAGTATTGTGGTGAGATAGGATGCAAGCCTATGGAAATCGAACTTGATATCTCATGCTTGAGTGGATGATCCCTAAACACGTGAGGGAGTGTATTTCATTTCTTTTATCTATTTTGTTGAGAGGTTTGAGTCTATGTCATTAACCGTTGTTCAAATCTAGGTGATAATCTCGTTTGATTGAGGCATGCTAAGATGGATATGATGAGCTATGAGGTATTGCACTAGGTAGGAGGATTACTTTTCTTAGTTTTGATTGAGGACAATCAAAGATTCAAGTTTGGGGGATTATGATATGTGTGTAAAATGACCTATTATTCGATGTGTGTGCATGCTTGTTTGTGTTCATTTTACACCCATATCATGTGTTTTTTTGTTTTTTTTTGTTTTGTTTTCGTGTTTTGTGGTGTTTGAGTTGTGAACGGATAGAATGGAGCATATTTCATCAAGTTTGGCCAATTTTCGGTGAAATATCGACCCAGATGAGTTTCTAGTGCTGGAAATACTTACCCGGATGAGCAGTGGAGTAGCAACGATGATTTTAAAGCCAAATCCCGGTCCAGACAACTCTGGGTTCGATCGAGATTTGCCTCTATCTAGCTCATCTCGACCGAACTCTTGTCTAGCTCGATCGGGATCTGCTCTATAGAGCCAAATCTCGATCCAAGATGGGCTATTTTGGTGGTTTCTCAGGTTTAAATAATCCCGGTTAAGACAATTTCATCCGGGGTGATCTTTGAGGCTGCTAACTTAATATAAAAGGGGAAAACATAAATTGGAAGAACTTTTGGCGGAGAATTGATGGTTACTCACTCAAATTACTTTTCCCATCCATTTCAAACATCAATTGAAGATCTTCAAAGGCAAATCCAATCAAATTGGTAAATGAATGAAGATCTAGAGTACAGATCAAGATCAAATCAAGTTAATTGGGGAAAATCTCTTGTTTACCTATCTCTTGTAATGGATAAGTTTTCTATTTGCTTTCATTTGAGCTAATTGATATGTATGTGTGGCTAAACTCTATTGGATGTTGGATTGAACGAAGTAGTGGATAATTTTTGTTGATGAATTGATTGTTTACCTCTCTCTATATGATTAAGGTATGCTAGATCTTGTTTCTATTCAAGTAATGTAGATAAGAGTCAGTTATTTGATACTTGACACTGAGATTGCAGCCAATATGTGGGTTAAAGTGTCGTGAATAGTGTTATCTTATGCATGTCTCGATCCAATCCCTGTGCGGAGGAAGCATGTAGGTTGAGAATTCATGAGCCATTGGGAGTGTAGTAGAATTTGACAACGTAACGATTCAATAATTCTAGTGCATCAACGATTAGTTGGCCGGTACAAAGGGAATTAGTCAATTTTGTGTGAATTGACCATTGATAGAGAGATTAAATTGTGTCGCAACATTCAATTAACCAAAATTGTTCACTGCCTAGTTCTATTCAACATCCTACTTTCTCTATATTGTGAACTTTGATTTGTTCTTGTTTCTACCAATTGTGGAAGTGTTTGAGGTGTGTTTTTGAAAGTGAAAATCAAGATGAATGCTAGTTTAGATTTAAGTTTGGTAATTGTTGCTAGTAGTTAGTTTAATTTCATTGCTTAGTTAGAAGAAATACTCAACGATTGTTCTACCTAGATATAAGTCTTTACACAAGTATTTGGTACTCTAGTGGGCGAACCGAGCAAGAACCGTATTGATACATTTATTCTTATATTACACTAGGAATTTAATTGGTCTTTTTAGTTGAGTTTTTTGGTGTGATCAACCTAGCGAGATATAAATGGTTATCACAGTTGAGACAGTGCTAGAATAGACTGTTGGTCTAGGCTGCAACATAGTCAGTAATTAGTGGCTTATCTTGGTCACTAAATGTACTGTTACATTCTGGTACGTATTGATAGGAACAAATTGAGATTGATTCTTTCATTTGACATTAAAAGAATCTTGATCTCGATGGCTTGATGAAATTTGAAGTCTATTGAAGGTTCAAGAGGTATACATTTTTGTATCACTTTGAGATACTATGATGGAGAGTTTTATATGTACTTGTATATCTGTATCATGGGTGGTAGCAGCCTGTGTATTACTTCTAGTTCTTTGATTAGGTAACCATATCTAGTATACGATGGTGACATTTCCTAAGAATCTAAAAAAAGTTCACTATGTGGAAGTCCTTGTAGGCTGAAGCTTAAGTGAAAATGAATTGAGTGGTACTACTTAGGAATAAAAGATGTTAATTAATATGTAGGCTTGTCAGAGCCTAAATTAATTAATGAATATCTGTAACCTTAAATTTGAGAATATACCAAACCCGTGCAACCCGTTTCTCATAATGTGGTAGCAAAGAGATAGGACAATATTGATTCTCTAGTGGTATGAATCAATATTAATTAAATAATTGTATTGTGGGTTGAATATGAGAATCAATTAATTGATACGCCTTATTTGCTATTTGCATACTGGTCCCTGATCTGGCCCATGTAAAGCTCAAGACTATTAGGGATCAGAATTTCCTATAAATTCCCCCTAGTTCTTAGATCTCAATGCACCACAACATCATAAGTTGATAAGCAGCAAACCGTAGAGTTGGGAGCTGCAGAAGTCGACTAGATCCAAGATAATGAAAATTCATAGGCTCAAAAGGGCTAACTAGGGATAAATATTCAATTAGCACAGTATATGGGATAAATAGGCTAAACAATGATGGCCTAAAATCATTTTCTAAACATGTGCACACTTAGCAGTCTTGAAAAAGAAACAAAGCAAGTTCTAGAGATACTCAAAAATGCTGACACACTCACAATCGAATTTAAAGGCTCAAATCTCACACTTGGGACAAATTTTCTTCCATAGTAAACATCAAATCATCATCAACATCATGCCTTTGTAAGTTTCAAAATAAGTAATCATGCGGTATTCTACATTGTTGGTCCTCAAATATCAGAGTCGTCGTGCTTAGACAAGAGCACGAAATGCAGCGGAATAATTAATCGTCACTTACACTTATGTTTTCCTTAAAGATTAGTTAAACTCAGGAATAGATTAAAGTTTCTTCTCAGTTATACGCTAGCAATACAATTGCTAGGTTTGAAATCATGTGAGCAATGAAACAGTAAATGAACACAATATTTATAGTGGTTCGATCCAAATAGATCTACGTCCACTCCTTAGCCGAAACGCTAAGAATTCACTAAGTAAGTATACAGAGTACAAGGATTCGCCTTTTCTGTTAAGTAGGCAGTGAACTTTCGACTTGGCTACTTGACAGCTATCCTCCGATATTCTGAACTTCTCAGGTGTAAGTCTGGCCGAGTCAAGGGCACACCTTCGTAAAACTCGCCTTTCTTACTTTGGAAGTTTTATAGTTACTTCCTAACTTTCCTTCAGATGCGGCTAAACGCCCGTCTTAATCTAGACCTTTTCAGGTGTTCGATTGTTGGATTCTTTCTGAAAAGAAAGGAATCCCAATGATTGAAGAATCTTGAGTGTAATCAAGAATCTCTTCAATGGAGTGTCAGTAAATCAATGAAAGACACTTCTGGTTGTTGAGAGCTTTGAATACTCTTTATCACGGGCTCTCAACTGACTACTTTTCACTTTGTTCGCTTTGTCAAAGGAATCTCACACTTAGGATATTTGCAAGTGTCGGTTGTGATAAAAGCAGTAGTCGATTCTCACTTGTGGACCTGCCATTTATAGATGGAGATTCAAATCTTGAATCTCCATGTCCGTTAGACACAACAACTCCTTTGTCCGAAAGTGATTTGACTTGATCAGTCGCTTTTGGCGTTGATCTGTACTTTCCAAACTACTTCGAGAAAGCCTCGTCCTTTGTGTGTACTTTTGTCAGAACGAGAGTAAGGCTTCAGTAGACAGTCTCGCTTTGCTAGGATCTTTTAGCACAATCTGCTAGATGAATATCCTTGGCGATATGCTGGATGTATATTCTGCTGATGCAACTCCTGCTGACTTCTTGGTTCCTTTTGACTTCTATTCTGCTAGCGTCTGTAGCAGTTTGCTGAGTGTTAGCAAATGCTAATGCCTTAGCATTCTGCTAACATCTGACTTCTAGCGGACGACATTCTCCGATGTTTGCTAGGAAACCTTCAAGCAAACTAGTCTATTACAACTCAATATGTAACCTATACAGAACATTACGGAGTAGTTAGACCATACTAGATTTCAGCATTTGATCGACCACTCTAGTAAGGTTTGATCCAACAAAACCTTTTACAATGTGATCCTAAGGGAGATTATAGGAATTATTTCCCAACAATTTCCCCCTTTTTGGTGCGATCAAAGCTTACTATCAATTGCTGAAGCTAAGAGGAAGAACGTCTGTGTTTACAAGACTATGCTAACCTAGCATTCTAACACAGAGTTTATCCATCTTAGTTCTAGCAGATAAAAAAAGACATTCCCCCTCAATAAATGCTGGGAAATATTTCTCGATTAATCACAAAAAAAATTGTGCTATAATGTTTAGCACCCGAGAATTAACATGCATTTGAATACACAAATAGTGTATTTCAATTAAAGCACACAGTGAAAATCAGAGATTTGACGATGAGAGGTTGTCTCAGTCTGATCAATTTTCATTCATATGATAAATTCATTACAGATACAATGAAAATGATAGACATAGACAATTCAAAATACCAGAACGGAATGCAGTCAGGAGTCTGGAGCAGGCTTCTTTAGCTTCTCTAATTCGTCGAATTTGCTTGAGGCCATCTGCACAAATGAGTCCAAGAATTCTTTAGCAGCTGCACGTTCAGCGGCTTCTAACTCAAGATCCTTAGCAATGCGCTCATTCTCCTCTTCGAGCATCTTGATTTTCAGCTCTGTTTCCTTCTGCTTAAGCTCCTCAAGAGCTTTCCTCTTCTCTTCTTTGGCAGTGGCTCGGGCTTCTTTTGCTTTCTTCCTCTCAGCAGCTTCAGCAATCCTTCTTGCTTCCCCCTCTTTGATTGCATCCAAAAATCTGGAGGAAAAGGTCTTAAACCTGTGATCGACGCTCTGCTTGTGTTCTGCTACATCTTCCTTTACTTCTTTAACATCAGTTTTCACAGAAGTAATGTCGGTTTTGACAGAAGTGACATCAGTCTTGACCTCGGCAATTTCTCTCCTTATGTCCGTAGCTTCCATCACCATTCTCTCAGACATGGTGGATACAGCGTTCTGGACAGCCATTTGAACTACAGAGTTCAGATATGATGGAAAGGTGAGAGAGCTAACCGGAGTAGTAAAAAAAGATGAGGTAGTAGGCATGATGATTGCTTGACTCCTAGCAGCGGAAGTGGAGATTTCTTCCATGACTATATCTGTGGCTTCAGGCTCAGCAGTATCAACTCCAACGGTTGTGATCGGTAGATATTCGGCTTCTTCGATGGTCTTCAAATATTCTGCTTCAGCTGCCATCTTATTGGTTTCTTCCAACATCCATGCCTCTTCTAGTGCTAGTTCTAACACGTGAGCCCGCACTTCTTCCTCTTCAGCTTTTACATATTCTGCTTCAGCAGCTACCATAGCATCTTCCTCGAGCATCCATGCATCTGTTAATTCTAGTTCCAGCATGTAAGCTCGCAATTCTTCTTCTCTGTTCCGGTACGCGACAATCTCAAACTTTTGAGCGTAGCGCTCTTCTTCTTCACGAATCGCAGCTAACTGAGCCTGCAACTATTCTCCTTTGATCTTGGCAAGGTCGTCTTGCCGTTTCTTATATTCAACAGATGCTCTGGCCTGATGCTTGGATAATTGAATGTGGCCATCAGATAGGCCGTCAGGGGCAAATGTTGACTTTGGCAAGGAATGAGGAGAAGACGTTCTCCGGTGAGCCTTGATTATCTGAAGTTTTGTAAAGATAGCCTTATCAGAATATTGTTTGGTGCAAGGAGATTGATCCATCCATTCATTTGCCCATATCTCCTCACGTTTCCAGAATTCCAAGCCCTTCCATGCCATCATTATCTCTCTTTCTTCCATGCAGAGTTCTCGAGAAATGTAGTCATACTTCTTCCACCGTCTGAACTCGCATCCCAATGTCTTTCCATCTTCAGTATCTTCCTCCAATACTCCAGTAAACACTTCTTTTACATCCTCCTCAACCATCAAAGTCACAAATTTCTCAATTTCAGTTCCAATGGGTAGTTTGAGTTTACCTGACTCTTAGTGAATGTCAACCGAAGTTGATTACTGCTTTCCGTGGAGATTTTCCTTAATGATTTAGCATCGTAGAAATCTTGGGAATCTCCGTCGAAATCGGTTTCTGAGAAATATGTGGGGAGGAAGTCTGCATCTTCTTCGATAAAATTACTAGAGATAGGATCTTTCTCAGGATTTGCTTCCATCATCCTAGTAGGCGATCCATTCTCAGTGGTTTGCAGAGTGCTGTAAACTTGCTCATCATGTGATACTTCAGCAATCTCTGCTTCAGCATCCGCTCGTTTTTCTCCTCCAGAAGGACCAGCTTCCGGATTTCCTGGTAGCCTTCTGGGTCTTCTTTTGGGAGATATCTCCTCATCTGAACTACTGCAAGGTCTATCAATAGGTTCATGAAATTTAACCGACTTGCCTTTAGGAGGGGGGGCTCATTGAATCCGCCAGCGTGAAGTACTTTTTCAAACTCCATATCGGACATGGCTTCCTGTTCAGGTATAATTACTCTTTCAGCAATAGATTTTGGAATAGAAATGGTGATCCTTCCATCTTTCTTCGCTTTGCCTTTCTCTGTAGCATTTCCTTCCGTAAATGCTTCTGCTAGTATTTGAGTAGCTTTCTTTGGAGCCGCACGCTCCTCAGCAGCCTGTTTTACTTGTTCAAATCGTCGATCCCTAGCTTCAAATGTCAAATCATTGACAAACTTCCTGTATTCTCTTCTTTCGATCTCCTTTTTCTTAGCATCACGCTTCCTCTTATTTTGCCTTACGCCTTTAAGACGCTCATCTAGACATTTGGAGGACAGAGGAGTGTTGTCCTGAGCTTCTGCGGTAGAGACAGCGATCTTCTTCTTTGCTAAGGCTGTAGCAGTCTTCTTCTCTGCTGCAGCTTTCGCCGATTCCTCTTCTTCTGAATTTAGGACAAGTTTCCTTCGCGTTCGCCATCTTGCGTTCTTTTCAGGAGAGGTGATGGTAGACCTCTTCTTTGTTGGAATTTCAAGCGCAATAGCCCCAAGAACAAGTGGAGGTTGTTCGGTTTCCTTTGCGGTCAAGATCTCGTTGATTTGATCTGCTGGTAGATTCCCCAATTTCTCAATATCTTTGAGATTCTTGAAGCACTGCTCTGTCTCAGCATTCGTCTGGAGTAGAGCAATCTCCTCAGCAGACATAGGAATAGCCGACTGCAATATCTTGTTGCCGTAGAGGCGGCATCTGGTTCTTCAGGGGATGTGGGTTTGTCCTTGCCCACATTAGACTTCCCAGTCAGTTTACGAGGATTTCTGAAGCTTACAGGCTTGAGCTCTTTCCTCGTCGCCGGAATGAAGTCCGTAGGAAGAAGACTTACGCCTCAATCGACTCCTTTGCTGGTGAACAACATCTCGAGATATTTGCTGATCTTTAGCCCAAAGTTGACATTAGAGGAGAATGTTCCATCTATGGCCATATGATCATTCTTCCGAGCATGTTCAGCCCATCGCTCGAAGAAGAATTTGGCCCAGTTCCCTTTGATGTTGTCAACCAATGCCATCATAACGGCATATTTCTTGGCAGATAGTTCCGAGTAAGATCCCGCATCACACTGGAGCATCTTAATCACTATCTCTGCCAGGATTTTGTAATCATCTTTCAAAGTGTTGATCGGAGTAGCAACCCGAAATGTGATAGCCTGTCCCTTTTTATCCTTTAACTCTCCGGGTTTCTTCCACAAATTCCATCTCCTCTCCATCTCAGCAATATCATTCACCCTATATTGCGAGATTCTATCCCCACAATTTCTAAGTCCGAAGGTTCTCGAAAGGAGTTCAGCACTTATATCTATAATATTTCCATAAACACAGGTTTTGAATGATTTCTCCACATCATTCATCACCGCCCGTGCATAGAATTCAGAAACCATGTGGGGATGGAAATGGTCAGGTTCAGCAGAAAGATACTTTACCAGAAGTTCCGAATCAAGAAGCTTCATGATCCATTCTGGGATATATGTCGCAGCAAGGGGCAAGTAAAGAATCCTGTCCTTCATAATCTGGGCTAGACGCCACTGCTCCGCTGAGTGACCGGACAACTCCTTCTTCCGGGCCATAACTACCAGTTGGCCATAAGGGATTGACTCATTGATGTCCTCCTTCTTTATTATCCCAGTGAATCCGGGTGCATGTCGAACATGCAATGGTGAACCTGTAATGGGTGGAAAAATGAAAGTGGGTGGTTGCAATGTTGAGGTGGAAGTACTGGGTTCTGGATTTTTGGTGGTAGGTGATTCAGAATTTGTAGGATTCTCGGCCATGGTAGGGAATTTTTAGATTTGAATGGAGATTTTTGAGAGGGTTTGGTGAGGGTGTGCGAATTTTCAGAAGGTTAGAGATTTGAATTTGTGTTAAAGGAAGAAATAGATGAGTTTTAAAAGTGATGTGAAATCGACGAAAATCGACGATAGAGATTGCGCCTTTATTAAGTTCAATCGACGACTGGGGTTAAGTGGTCACGTCGTGCGAGTACACACGTTCTCAAGAACTTGAGTGTAGATGACGTGGCATGATCTTATTTGTTGCCGTCGTCTGCGCGCATTAAATGCACCTCTTTAGAGATTCAAAAGTCTCCCGCGTCTGAGTGATAGGATTCAGCAGCCAAAATCTAGCATTAAGTGAGAGATCTCATCAAAGAGAGAGAGCACCGGACATCGGATAATGATTATGGTCTGTCTAGAAATTCCACGTATTACCTATAATCCTTAGATCTCTGATATATTGAATATAAAATCCATCACTCTCCTTCTCAGGTTCATGTTTGAACGTCATTATTTCTGATTAGGCCTAGCTGTTCGTCTTTCGAGGGGAACAGTAAACCGATGTGATTCTATAAATAGCATGTCTTGAGATCCATCTGGTATACCTTCTAGTGCACCTTTGCTTAACCTTCTCATCTCTCTTCAAAAGAGAATCCTTTCTTCAGAAAGTATGGAACATGCCTCAACTCTCTTTGTACCCAGGAACCGAATCCTGTGTGAGTCCGATCTCTACTCGGAATATGAGGCCGACTACCGAGTGGCAGAGACGACAATGGCTAGTCTCCATTCTAATGGACTCAGAAAGTTTGTGTCCATCACCCCACACGCTTTCCAGAGAGATCACCTTCGATACTTCATCCGGTCGAGTGATTTCGAGGGAGACTCCATCTTCGGTGTTTTCAGAAATCAACTGGTGAGGTGGACTCCTGACACTTTTGCTGCCGATTTTGGCCTTCCACGGGGTCCGATTGCTGTGATGGACTATCGCCGTGAGGAGATAGCTCCAGAATGGACTTCATGGATGAAGTGGAGGGACTCTCCTCAGTTTGAGTTTTCTCTTACCCCCTCAGCATACGGCCTTCAGATGTCGTATAAGGTCATCTTCCAAATTGTCTGCGGGATGATCGTCGGGGAGGATCCTGACGACATGACATTCTCCCGCGAGACATGGAGGGCCATGATGGCATTTGACGATAAGGCGAAGGTGGACTGGGCAGCCTTCGTCTTAAAAAAGGTGAAGCGATGCGTTCAGGACTTCCCAAATCAACCTCTCCCCTACGGGATGCCATTAAGTTGGCTACTAGAGCAGAGATTCCCGGATCTCACTTTGGGTCTCTCTAGCCTTAGGGGAATTGATTTCTACCCTTTTAGGTCGTTGCCTCCTTTTTAACTATGTTGTACTCTACTTTTTGTACGTACATATTTATGAAATGACAAGCTTTCCACTCCAAATGACTCATAATTAAATTGTAAACAAATCCGAATCGACTTGCTGAGTAGACCTCTGTCTGCACCTCTGCTAGAGTCCTAGCAAATTGATCATCGAGCATAACCATTAATTCTGCTGAATAAGCAGTATAAACCATGTCCCAAAATCTAGCAGATTTGGCTATACTTTGGATATGGAATCTGACGGTTGGGGGACTTCTGTCAGACGAGATGAATCGATGGCCTTGAATGCGTACGTTCTGTCGCACGTCGTTCCTTTGTCCAAGAAACACTTAAGTAGACTAACGTGGCATTTTTCTTCTCGTCGCAGCCGTCTGAGTGCATTAAATGCATAGCAGTTGATCATTAAACGTCTTCGGCTGAGCTGATTTGACCTTCATGACGATTCTTCTTTATTCGTCGTTTCATATTCCAAGATATGAATCATCGTGACTTTTCACTAAAATTCCAACCTGTCATAAGTGACAAGTAATGACTCTTTTCTATATAAAGAGCCTTCTTGTGAAGAACCTTAACAACACAAGTGCCCTGATCCGCATACTTCATCATATCTCCTTTTCAAGTCCTCCCTCCCTAAAAAATATGGATTCTCCAGGACAGTCCTTAGAAGTACGCCGTAACCAGATTCTTCACGAGTCTGGTTTATATTCATTGTATGACGATGATTACGTTGTGACTGAGACAATCATGACGAAGCTTAATCGGAGCGGATTGGCTAAATTTGTCACAGCCACCCCACGGCTTTTTCATGACGATATTCTGCGAGACTTTATCAAAGACTGCTCTGTTGAGGAAGGAGTCATCTATGGTTCCTTCCGCGGCAAGCTCGTCTGTTGGTCTCCTGACTTCTTCTCTCAACATCTTGGCCTTCCCAGGGGTCCAGTATCAGTGATGGACTTTCGTTCGGCAGAAGCGGCCCCTGAGTGGTTGTCGTGGCAGAAATGGCGTCATTTCTCCTGGTTCGAATTTTCTCCTTCTGCTTCATCGTATGGTCTGCAGACTCCATATTGGGTGATATTCCGTATCGCCCATAACATGCTGTTGGGAGAAAGTCTCGACGATCTCTCCTTCTTAAGAGAGACATGGCAGGCCATGATGGCCATTGATGATGAAGCCGAAGTTGACTGGGCGGGCTACATCTTTGACAGCGTTCGAGATTGTGTCCAACTTTACCCTTCGGTGCCTCTGCTGAATGGAATGCAACTCAGCTGGCTACTGGAGCAGAGCTTTCCTCGGATAGCAGAAGACCGATCTAACCTTCTGGACACAGACTTCTTCCCGTTCAAGCCTCGTTCCCCTTAAAAAGGAATCATGTTGTTGTTTTCTTTTGCTCAACTCCTATTTGTAAAGACGACTTTCAATGAATGGAATGATATAATTTTTAAAATATGCATATCTTTAAGAATATGATCTCCACTCAGACGTTTGCTGAAAGATCAACCATCGTCTGCTTAGCATCCTTTATCCTGGCAATTCTTGTTATGACAAACTTTCCTTAGCAGACGAATTCAGCATCCAGGATACGTAAATAATGTTCTTCATGAAATCCAAGAAATCCAGAAAGAATAAGAATAACATCTCATTCATCCATAGTCTCGTCTAATTCCATGAGACCTAATTTAATGCATAACTCCTTGAATCTGGATTCTGCTAGAGGCTTCGTGAATATATCTGCTATCTGATCTTCAGTGCATATATAACGAACATCAATATCCTTCTTCTCCTGATGATCTCGAATAAAGTGGTGACGGATATCGATATGTTTGGTCCTCAAATGATGAACCGGATTCTTAGTGATGCACATAGCACTACTGTTGTCGCAATAAATTGGCACACATTCGGGAGAAATCCCATAATCTTGCAACTGTTGCCTTATCCATAAGATTTGTGAACAACAACTAGCAGCAGCCACATACTCTGCTTCTGTAGTAGATGTAGCAACAGAGTGCTGCTTCTTGCTAAACCAGCTAATAAGCTTATGTCCAAGAAATTGACAAGTACCGCTCGTACTTTTCCTGTCAATTTTGCATCCTCCAAAGTCTGAGTCCGAGTATCCACTTAGTGCAAGACTGTCTGCTCTAGGATACCAAATTCCCAGACCCTCTGTGCATTTTAAATATCGCACGATCCTCTTAGCAGTGTCAAGATGCATCTTCTTAGGATTTGCTTGATATCTAGCACACAAGCCGACGACATAGGATATATCAGGTCTGCTGGCGGTGAGATATAATAGTGAGCCAATAATTCCTCTGTAAAGAGTAGGATTCACATCGTCTCCTTCCTTCTCAAGCGCAGCTATGCACGTCGTACTTATTGGAATTCTTAAGCTCTTTTTCTTCTCTGGACAATATTTTGCAATCAGATCGCGAGCATACTTCTTTTGGTGAATAAAAATTCCTTCGTTGGACTGCTGGACTTGCAATCCGAGAAAATATGACATCTTTCCCATCATACTCATCTGAAAATTGCTGGTCATGAGCTTGGAAAATTTATCACATAGATCTTGATCCTTTGATCCGAAAATAATATCGTCGACGTATATCTGCACCAGCAAAATACTTTCTCCATCTTCAATGCGGAAGAGAGTTTGATCAATCCTTCCTTTCTTAAAGCCATTGGTTAGCAGGAACTTAGACAAAGTTCCATACCATGCTCGTGGTGCTTGCTTCAGACCATATAATGCTTTCCTGAGCCTGTAAACTTGATTACCCTGCTCAAATCCTGGTGGTTGCTCAACATAAACTTCCTCCTTGAGCTCACCATTTAGGAAGGCACTCTTCATGTCCATTTGCATCACATCAAATTCATGATATGCTGCATACGCGAGGAATAAGCGAATTGCCTCCAGCCTTGCTACTGGAGCAAACGTCTCATCATAATCTATTCCTTCGCATTGTCTATAGCCCTTTGCTACTAGACGTGCCTTATTTCTGACTACCAGACCTGACTCGTCCTTCTTGTTCTTGAACACCCACTTAGTTCCTATAACACTTTGGTGAGCAGGTCTATCAACCAATTCCCACACGTTATTATGTGTGAACTCTGCAAGCTCCTCATGCATAGCACTCACCCAATCCGGATCTAGCAGTGCTTCATCGATCTTTTTGGGTTCTTCGCTAGATATATAGCAAGCCAGCATAGCATTCCCCTGTCTTGTCAGGATAGGGTCATTAACGTCTCCTAGAACATCTTCAAGAGGATGAGCACGCAACCATGTTGGTCTGACTGGTCTGTCAGCATTTCCTTCCCCTGCGTGATTATCATCTGGTACAATGTTCTCTGCGGCATCTTCTGGGTGCTCAACATCTGGATTGATAGCATCATGTATATCAGCAAATGGAATTTCTGCTACTGGATTATCAGGAACAGGAACCTCTTCAGCAGGTACTTCAGCAGCTGGAATCTCAGCAGCACCTCTGCCAAGATCTTCATCCGCAGCTATGCCTTCCCCATTTGGAGTAGATTGTGATACCTCCTCCTCTTCGTCATCAAGTACCTCAAGGATGTCTGGTCCATCGTTGAGATGAGTAGGTGTGGCCTCAACATGATCATTAGCATCACTGGCCTGGTCAGCAGTCTGGTCACCTGCTGAGTGCGTCTGGTTTGGATTACAGTCATTCATAGACTTAGTCGGATCAATACGTATGTTTTCAAAAGAATTTAAAAACGTTTGATCATTGACATCATTAGTCTCATGATTGCTATCCTCTTTCTCTTTAGTGACTCATCAAAAATAACATTACATGTTATTTCCACAATACCGGTAGTCTTATTTAATACTCTATAACCTTTGTGAGTGGGGTGTCCATATCCAAGAAGTACACCCTCATCTGACTTAGGTGAAAAAGTATTAAGTTTAGATTTTCCGTTATTGTGAATATAACACGTAGAACCGAATGCACGGAGATGAGTTATGGAGGGCTTACGACCATTGTACACTTCGTAGGGAGTCTTGTTGAATCTGGTTGTGATAGCACTCCTATTCTGTGTATAACAGGCCGTCATCACTGCTTCGCCCCAGTACTTAGCAGGTAACTTGGAATCTGCTAGCATCGAATGAACGACTTCCTTCAGCGTTTGATTCCTCCTTTCTGCTAGACCATTCTGCTGAGGAGTCCTAGCAGTGGATCTTTCGTGTGCTATTCCAGCTTCAGCACAGAAATCCATCAGCTCTCCATTGCAGAACTCTGTTCCATTGTCAAAGTGAATTCTCTTTACAGTGACTTCTTTGCTATTCTGCTCCTTGAGTATTAGCTCTGGTAGGATGAGCTTCACTTCATCCTTGGTCTTTAACAGACGTACCCATGTATACCTAGAAAAATATCAACCACCACAAGTGTATATAATCGTTTACTTACAGTGGGTGGGTTGACGGGACCGAAGAGATCCATATGAAGTAGTTCTAGGATCCTTTGGGATGTCTCCTTCTCAGGATTTGTCTTGAAAGAAGATCTGGTCTGCTTTCCTTGTTGACATGCTTTGCATATGCCTTCTTTGCGAAGTGTCTCATTGGGCAGACCTACAACAAGCTTGTTTTTGGCAAGATAATTAATAGTTTTGAAGTTTAAGTGATTAAACCTCTTATGCCACATCCATGTTGTCTCTTCTTTATTTAAGGCTAGGAAGCAGGAATGTTGTTGACCACTCTGCCAATCAACAATATATAGGCCACCCTTGCGGATGCCTCTGAGCTTCACCTCCCCTGTAATAGCGTCAGCAATAGAACAACCAGTATTGACAAAAGATATGATGTACCCGTTCTCGCATAGTTGACTTATGCTGAGTAAGTTGTGCTTTAGGTTGGAGACGAGTGCTACATTGATGATCCTCAAACCATTTCGTTCAATGCACCCTCTTCCAACAACTTCTCCTTCACTGTTGTCTCCGAACTTGACCTTGGGACCGTTGTACAGTCTTCTTATATCTGAGAATAGGCCTTCGTTCCCTGTCATGTGCGCGGAGCAACCGCTATCCAGGACCCATTCGTTTGATATGCTCGTTGTCATAGCCCTCGGGTCCTGTTCCTGCAAGTAAATCAGATTGATTTAGGTACCTGTTTAGCGTCGGGTCCTGCAGGATTAGCATGGAGCATAGTTCCTTTCGGAACCCACATCTTAGTGATTTTCAAGATTGTCTTCTTGATATCACTTTCTACCACTTTCTTGACCTTAGGCTTGGTATGTTTAACATTATTAAACCTAGGTGATGTGTGATGAGCCTTCCTTGCCCTTTGAAAAATGAATGAGTTTGGCTCAGGCCTTACATAGATATTCCCCCTATGTAGCATGTTATGCTGATATGTAGGTCTTACAACATTGTAATGATCTGACTTGCTCTTGTAAGGAATAGGATGTGCTGTCCTTGCGTTGGGAACAAAACGCTCAGCATTCCTTGGTTTAGCTGAATATAAATTAGCATACGCTCGGATTCTTCTGCTGAGGTCTATCAAATACATGCTTGTTATTCGTCCTTTGGTTCATTTGCTGAGGCTTAGCAGAATTGCGTACAACATTTATCCTTGGGTTCCTCTGCTGAGGTCCATTAGATAAAGGCTTAGCAGATCCTGAGTTTTGCCTCTGCTGATATCCAGCAGACGAATAATTAGCCGTCTTTGGTGTAGACCTCTGCTGAGGTTTAGTCTTCTGCTTAGCGATTGGCTTAGCATATGAAGTTTCAGCAGAAATTACTCCTTTACCCTTTTCAGCAGAGTTATATCCAGCAGATACAAACAGAATTGGATTCTGTTTGGAGGCATTATCATAGGGCTTTGACATCCTTTTTAAGGGTTCGCATCCAAGCCCAGACTTATCATTGTGATGTCTCTGATGGCTTACAAGGGCATTGAGAGCAGCCTTGCTGGATGCGTACATGCAAATGCAGTCCTCTTTAGGAGTACTCTTTAAAGCACGATTCTCTTTTTCTAAAGTTTGAAATCTTTCTAATAAATGAGAGAAATATGCTTTTAGTTTCAAGATTTCCTCACTTTCTAACCTCAGTCTTTCGACTTCCTCGGTCAAAGATTGAATATTTTGTTGAAGTGAGGTGTTTTCACCTATGATCGCATTTTTGATTTCGTACATTTTTGAAAATTCAATTGACATCTTTGTCAAATAATCTTCCTCAGAATCTAAGAATGATTCCTCCGATTCATCCATGATAGGAATGCTAAGAGAGGTTGTAGGTAATACCTCACTTTCTTCAGCTGCTAGGGCTGATTCATTACTCTCCTCAGCATCTATGTCCGCATCGGCAAACTGATCTTCAACAATGTTTACCATCAACACGAACAAGGCTTCCTCATTGTCTTCTTCTTCTGAGGAGCAGTAGTATTCCTCGTCATTCTCAGGAATGTCAGACGCTTCCGTCCTTGTCAGCAACACCCTTGTGACTGCTTTGACAGCACGTCGTTCAAATCTTTGCTTCAGGCGTTCTCTTTCCTCTCTGCTGACTTTCGGACATTCGTGTTTTAAATGGTCTGGTGAACCATATTCAAAACATGTCCTAGGCTTTCGCTCTGCTGAGCGGTTAGATGATGATGGTTGGGTTTCCTTTGCCTCTTTTTCGGCTTTAGCTTCATTCATCATCTTCTGCAGCTTTTTCATCTGCTCTTCCAGTTCATTGATCTTCAGATCAATGGGTTGTGTACCTGCATTGGAAATAGCTTCCTTTGCTGGTGATGCTGGAGCAGATCTCTCTTGTTTGTAGAAGGGCTTCCTTATCTTATATTTGTTGAAATCCTTATAAGCGAAGTATGCTAAATCCTCAGAGTTGCCAGCGATTGTTGATGAGGCTTGTGCCACGGCTGCTTCGTTCTTTTTCGACTGCTGTATTATGAACTCATGAGATTTGAGCTGAGCAAATACCTCGGATGTTGTCATGTTATTGAGGTCCTTTTCGCTCAAACTCGTCATCTTTGCGAACCAATCATCCCTTGGGTACAATTTGGAGATGATTTTGTTGTTCATTTCCCCGTTTTCATATTCTTTTCCAAGATTACGGAGTTCACCGATTATGGTGTTGAAATGTTCTTCCATATCCTATATGGATTCACCTGCAATCATAGAAAATGATTCATACTTGTCAACGGCTACCTGTAGCTTATTTCGTTTCATCTGGTCTGTCTCTTGAGATGCTTCGCAGACATAATCCCACATCTCTTTGGCAGTATTAAAATCAAGTGCTTTGTTCTCCATCAACTTTGGTAGACAGTCATAGATCAGTTTCTTTGCTACGTGTTCTAGCTGAGCTCTCTTTTTATCTTCGGTTGTATATTCTTCATACTTCTTTAGAACCATTTGGGGTCTTGGTTCTGCTCTTTCAGCTGCATCTCCTACAAACGTGTAAGCTTTCATAATTTTTATTGGACCTATTTCCAGCACGTCTGCCATTTCAGGATGTATGCTTTGAAGATTTATAAGAGCCAGCTTCTTCCATGATTTGAAGTTCTCCTTTGAGTATTTCCCCAAAGAATGATTCAACATTTTATCCACGCCTTAAGAGTTTTCCTGAGCTAGATAGACAAAACACAGATAGAGTAAAAGTGCAAGGAAAAGATAGATCAGGTCTTAAGCGACTCATAAGCAGTCGGTTTTTCAACCTCCTGCTCTGATACCACTTGTTGGTCCTCAAATATCAGAGTCGTCGTGCTTAGACAAGAGTACGAAATGCAGCGGAATAATTAATCGTCACTTACACTTATGTTTTCCTTAGAGATTAGTTAAACTCAGGAATAGATTAAAGTTTCTTCTCAGTTATACGCTAGCAATACAATTGCTAGGTTTGAAATCGCGTGAGCAATGAAACAGTAAATGAACACAATATTTATAGTGGTTCGATCCAAATAGATCTACGTCCACTCCTTAGCCGAAATGCTAAGAATTCACTAAGTAAGTATACAGAGTACAAGGATTCGCCTTTTCCGTTAAGGAGGCAGTGAACTTTCGACCTGGCTACTTGACAACTATCCTCCGATATTCTGAACTTCTCAAGTGTAAGTCTGGCCGAGTCAAGGGCACACCTTCGTAAAACTCGCCTTTCTTACTTTGGAAGTTTTATAGTTACTTCCTAACTTTCCTTCGGATGCGGCTAAACGCCCGTCTTAATCTAGACCTTTTCAGGTGTTCGACTGTTGGATTCTTTCTGAAAAGAAAGGAATCCCAATATTGAAGAATCTTGAGTGTAATCAAGAATCTCTTCAATGGAGTGTCAGTAAATCAATGAAAGACACTTCTGGTTGTTGAGAGCTTTGAATACTCTTTATCACGGGCTCTCAACTGACTACTTTTCACTTTGTTCGCTTTGTCAAAGGAATCTCACACTTAGGATGTTTGCAAGTGTCAGTTGTGATAAAAGCAGTAGTCGATTCTCACTTGTGGACCTGCCTTTTATAGATGGAGATTAAAATCCTGAATCTCCATGTCCGTTAGACACAACAGCTCCTTTGTCCGAAAGTGATTTGACTTGATCAGTCGCTTTTGGCATTGATCTGTACTTTCCGAACTGCTTCGGGAAAGGCTCGTCCTTTGTGTGTACTTTTGTCAGAACGGGAGTAAGGCTTCAGTAGACAGTCTCGCTTTGCTAGGATCTTTTAGCACAATCTGCTAGATGAATATCCTTGGCGATATGCTGGATGTATATTCTGCTGATGCAACTCCTGCTGACTTCTTGGTTCCTTTTGACTTCTATTATGCTAGCGTCTGTAGCAGTTTGCTGAGTGTTAGCAAATGCTAATGCCTTAGCATTCTGCTAACATCTGACTTCTAGCGGACAACATTCTCCGATGTTTGCTTGGAAACCTTCTAGCAAACTAGTCTATTACAACTCAATATGTAACCTATACAGGACATTACAGAGTAGTTAGACCATACTAGATTTCAGCATTTGATCGACCACTCTAGTAAGGTTTGATCCAACAAAACCTTTTATAATGTGATCCTAAGGGAGATTATATGAATTATTTCCCAACAATTTCCCCCTTTTTGGTGCGATCAAAGCTTACTATCATTTGCTGAATCTAAGAGGAAGAATGTCTGTGTTTACAAGACTATGCTAACCTAGCATTCTAACACAGAGTTTATCCATCTTAGTTCTAGCAGAAAAAAAAAAAGACATTCCCCCTCAATAAATGCTGGGAAATATTTCTCGATTAATCACAAAAAAATTGTGCTATAATGTTTAGCACCCGAGAATTAACATGCATTTGAATACACAAATAGTGTATTTCAATTAAAGCACACAGTGAAAATCAGAGATTTGACGATGAGAGGTTGTCTCAGTCTGATCAATTTTCATTCATATGATAAATTCATTACAGATACAATGAAAATGATAGACAGAGACAATTCAAAATACCAGAACGGAATGCAGTCAGGAGTCTGGAGCAGGCTTCTTTAGCTTCTCTAATTTGTCGAATTTGCTTGAGGCCATCTGCACAAATGAGTCCAAGAATTCTTTAGCAGCTGCACGTTCAGCGGCTTCTAACTCAAGATCCTTAGTAATGCGCTCATTCTCCTCTTCGAGCATCTTGATTTTCAGCTCTGTTTCCTTCTGCTTAAGCTCCTCAAGAGCTTTCCTCTTCTCTTCTTTGGCAGTGGCTCGGGCTTCTTTTGCTTTCTTCCTCTCAGCAGCTTCAGCAATCCTTCTTGCTTCCCCCTCTTTGATTGCATCCAAAAATCTGGAGGAAAAGGTATTAAACCTGTGATCGACGCTCTGCTTGTGTTCTGCTACATCTTCCTTTACTTCTTTAACATCAGTTTTCACAGAAGTAATGTCGGTTTTGACAGAAGTGACATCGGTCTTGACCTCGGCAATTTCTCTCCTTATGTCCGTAGCTTCCATCACCATTCTCTCAGACATGGTGGATACAGCATTCTGGACAACCATTTGAACTACAGAGTTCAGATATGATGGAAAGGTGAGAGAGCTAACCGGAGTAGTAAAAAAAGATGAGGTAGTAGGCATGATGATAGCTTGACTCCTAGCAGCGGAAGTGGAGATTTCTTCCATGACTATATCTGTGGCTTCAGGCTCAGCAGTATCAACTCTAACGGTTGTGACCGGTAGATATTCGGCTTCTTCGATGGTCTTCAAATATTCTGCTTCGCAAATTTTCTCACAAAATCAAATTTTATTCAATCAGTGCAAGAAAAAAATTTAAACTAGGTACAACTTTAAACATACTGAATGCATAATGTGAAAGGGAAGAATTAGTTTCAACTCCAAGTCCTCCTCCCCCCAAACTTATTCAATTGAAAGAGGGAATAAGTTTGAAAATCAGACTAGGAGTGAAACTGTACCTCAATGTTGGTCTAAGACACCAACTTTTTATCCCTCGGAGGCTGCAGAATGCGAAAGAAAGAATTTGTTGGCTACAGGGGCCCTGTCGATCGACACAGGGCCTTCTGGTCGACCCAAGAGTTGGCTCGAAGTATGCTCCGTCGATCGCCTTCTATGTCGATCGACACAGAGGTCATCCTCATTTTTTTAAGAAAACAGAAACAAAGAAATCCAAAAATTAAGGAAAAACATAAACAAAATAATTGAAATAATGGGTTACCTCCCATTCAGTGCCTTTGTTATTGTCGTGGCTCAACATTACATGTGAAGCTCATCAAGGAGGTTGGAATACATACTGCAACAACCACAACATTAGAATATTCGATGGTGCACAGTAGGCGGACTTGAAATAAAGAGAGCATGAATCAGGGGGCTTTAGTTCAGTCGTATTTGCAATGGCCCCCAACTCTTTCAGAAATTGCCTTGGTTCTTCTCCTTCGCTCTTAGCTTGATTGAACTCTTCTTTGTGTATTGGAGTGACCACATTAATTGCCTCAGATGGCTCAGCTTCAACTTGCTCTTCTTCGTCCTCAACCTCTTTCTCTTCAATGTCCTCATTGACTATGTTTGTGTTCGTGTTCAACTTAGCTCTGGACAGGATGGCATCAATGATCGACCCATTAGCCTTTACGACTTTGGTTCTCTCATTTATCCATACCGATGATGGGTTGAATCTAGACAAGACTTCATCAATGATCGACTTCTTGGGCTGAGCCGGACTGACCTCTTGATGAGCAACTTGCAGTGCTGCTTGCCTCTCTTGAATTTCCCTTAATTCCTTCCTTAGTTGATATGCTTCAGTAACCAATGCCCATTGCTCTTCTTGAGTCAGATATGCGTCGGTTACCGTCTCCGTCTCATTGCTCCACATATTCATGCATCTGATAGGAAATAATTTTTTTTGAAACTATCAGTTGTGTCGATTGACAACGTCGACACGGGTGTTACTTCTGTGTTGGTCGACACCCAGGGTGTCGGTCGACACAGAGGTAAAAATTCCACACTTGCACGCAACAAAAATAAAAATTAAAAAATCAAGCAAAAAAATATCAAAACAATCCAATAACAAAATAAAATCTGACTATCCCCGACAACAACGCCAATTTGATCACTGCTAAAATTAAAGATTAATTATAATATAGTGAGCAAATAAATTTATAATAACCCAAAGATTGTCGAACCCACAGGGACAGTGCAACGAGAATATTTCATGTACTTGATATAGTTTATCAATTCATTGTTTGAGAAATCCAAATTTGAGAAGGGTTTTATTTTCAAAATAGAAAATAACTTGGGAATAAAATTCAATAATAAAAAGCACAGATTCCAGGGAAATCCACCAATCCAATCCAACATGCATAAACAATCAATCCAAACCCAAAATAATGACTTAGGTGGGAAATATGTTATTTTGGAATTAATTCATTTGTTGGGAAATTAAAACCTAGATTACTAGAAAGTAAATTTTACCTCTCGGTCTCAAGAACACAAACTAGTCAACCTCGATAAAGATGCAGATTTTAAAACCCTACAACTAATTCTTCTTTTTGAGACAGAAAACAGTTGTATCAAAATTCTATTTTCCTATTATTAGTTATCTCCTCTCGGTCTCAAATTAATAACTATAAACCTAATCTTATTTTTATCTCTCGATCCTTCAATTGAAAATAGATTTTAAGAATCAAAAGCATAGAATTTGAACCAAATTAATTAGGGTTTGGAATTAATCGAATTAACAAATGCTAAAAAGGATGGAGAAAACCCTAGAACCTGTTAGAGTTTCTAGCCGAACATATTAAAAATTGAGATTGCAAGAAATGTAAAGGAACTTACTTGAATCGTATTCAAAATAAGAATCTTAAACCTTCATTTGTCTTGAATCCAAAGCAACAAGTAAATTAAAGAGTACTAGGAAATAAAAGGGTTTAATGCCGAAAATTAATGGGGAAAATAAAGATAAAAACTGAATAATGATAGATCTATATATTTTCGAGCTATAATGTCCTTTTTATAGAGGAGATAATTGAATCTTCAAAAGGTAATGGGCCTTGAAAGGAAAATCTCCAATTTGAGCAATTTTTGGCCTTTTGTCTTCGGTGTCGATCGACAGCACGGGTGTTGGTCGACACAGCCGCCAAGTCGACGTGCCTGTCAATATTTCCTGTCCCGCGTGTCGATCGACACCCCGGGTGTCGATCGACACGAATGTCAATTGTCAACCCGTGTGTCGCCCGAAATATCTGCCTTCGACTCCTTCCGCGCAGTCTCACGGTTTTGGCCATAACTTGTGCTCCCGAACTCTGATTGACCTGATTCCAGTTGCGTCGGAAAGCAAACTCAAAGATCTTTCTATTTCCATGCTACATTATCTCAGATTCCACGTGTGGAAGATTCGTGACTATTCCTTTGAACATCAACTGCTTTTGGTACGGGTTTTCATTGATTTTGGCCTCAAACCTACAAAATCTGAGCACGACAAGCGTAATATCCCCTATAAACAGTTAATGCTCAATTATTAACTAAAAACTCATGTAAATTCAAGAAACCAATAAGAAAACAACGTGATAAGTGAGGCAAAATACGAGCTTATCAACCCCCCAAACTTAAACACATGATTGTCCTCACTCAAAAAAAGTTCAAGTAGAAGAGAAGTGCATTGCCTCACAAGATTCTTCACAGTCAAACACTTAAATCCATAAAACATCAACACTTTGTGAGAATCAGAAAATCTGTAAACCATGGAAGACTCACAAGGGAAGTGTTTTCACTCATTCACTCAAGTGTTTTGGATAATATGAGATCACAAAAGTCATGCAAATCAAGTTCAACCATAGTCTTGCAAATATTCTAAATCTCCACTGCAAATATGTGTACACAAGTCTAAGATCATAAAGGACTTTGATAAGGTTGTAATGTAGGCTTTTTGTGAAGGGTAGGGAAAATTTGGCCAAGTGACTAAATAATTGAGTTAGCTACTCAATAAATCCAACCAATATCTAACAACATCCACCCATCTCCTAATATTTCCAATACAAACCAAGGCTCTTATTTTTTTTTCTAATCTTTTTATGCTCTTAAAGATTTTGTTTAAACATTTGATCTTATAAGGTCTAATAACACAAACACACAAATATATTTTTTTTTCATTTTTCTAGAGCCCAACCTTTTCTTTTGTTTTCACCCTTCTAACAATGTCTTATCCTTCCTTAAACAACTCCCAACCCACTCTCATAGACAAGAGTTGATTCCCCTATCATTTTCCACTCTCATAGACAAAGAAAGAAAATTCATAGGCTCAAAAGGGTTGACTAGGGATAAATATTCAATTAGGACAGTGTATGGGATAAATAGGCTAAACTAAGATGGCCTAAAATCATTTCCTAAACATGTGCACACTTAGCAGTCTTGAAAAAGAAATAAAGCAAGTTCTAGAGATACTCAATAATGCAGACACACTCACAATCGAATTTAAAGGCTCAAATCTCACACTTGTGACAATTTTTCTTCCATAGTAAACATCAAATCATCATCAACATCATGCCTTTGTAAGTTTCAAAATAAGTAATCATGCGGTATTCTACATTTATAGGCATAATCAACCACTATCACAATCAATGCATAATCAAGTCAATCAATTCAAATCTTGCATTCTTGTTAGGGTTATCTCATAGCTACGCAAATCTTCTCACAAAATCACAATTTATTCAATCAATGCAATAAAAAAATTTAAACTAGGGACAAATTTAAACATACTGAATGCATAATGTGAAAGGGAAGAAATAGTTTCAACTCCAAGTCCTCCTCCCCCAAACTTATTCAATTGACAGAGGGAATAAGTTTGAAAATCAGACTAGGAGTGAAACTGTACCTCAATGTTGGTCTCAGACACCAACTTTTTATCCCTCGGAGGCTATAGAACGCGAAAGACAAAATTTGTTGGCTGCTGGCACTCTGTGTCGATCGACAGGGGCCCTGTCGATTGACACAGAGCCTTCTTGTCGACCAAAGAGCAGGCTCGAAGTATGCTCCGTCGATTGCCTTCTATATTGATCGACACAAAGGTCATCCTCGTTTTTTTTAAGAAAATAGAAACAAAGAAATCCGAAAATTAAGGAAAACATAAAGAAAATAATTGAAATAATGGGTTACCTCCCATTCAGTGCCTTAGTTATTGTCGTGGCTCGACATTACCTGTGAAGTTTATCAAAGAGGTTGGAATACATACTGCAACAACCACAACATTAGAATATTCGATGGTGCACAGTAGGCAGACTTGAAATCAAGAGAGCATGAATCAGGGGGCTTTGGTTCAGTCGTATTTGCAATGGCCCCCAACTCTTTCAGAAATTGCCTTGGTTCTTCTCCTTCGCTCTTAGCTTGATTCAACACTTCTTTGTGTACTGGAGTGACCACATTAATTGCCTCAGATGGCTCAGCTTCAACTTGCTCTTCTTCGTCCTCAACCTCTTCCTCTTCAATGTCCTCATTGACTATATTTGTGTTCGTGTTCGACTTAGCTCTGGATAGGATGGTATCAGTGATCGACCCATTAGCCTTTACGACTTCGGTTCTCTCATTTATCCATACCGATGATGGGTTGAATCTGGACAAGACTTCATCAATGATCGACTTCTTGGGCTGAACCGGACTGACCTCTTGTTGAGCAACTTGCAGTGCTGCTTGCCTCTCTTGAATTTCCCTTAATTCCTTCCTTAGTATATATGCTTCAGTAACCAATGCCCATTGCTCTTCTTGAGTCTGATATGCGTCGGTTACCGTCTTCGTCTCATTGCTCCACATATTTTTGAAATTGACAGCGGGGCTATCGATCGACACGGGTGTTACTTTTGTGTTGGTCGACACCCAGGGAGTCGGTCAACACAGAGGTAAAAATTCCACACACGCACACAGCAGAAATAAAAATTAAAAACTCAAGCCGGAAAATATTAAAAAATCCAATAACAAAATAAAATCTGACTATCCCCGGCAACGGCGCCAATTTGATCACTGCTAATATTAAAGATTAATTATAATATAGTGAGAAAATAAATTTATAACAACCCAAAGGTTGTCGAACCCACAGGGACAGTGCAACGAGAATATTTCATGCACTTGATATAGTTTATCAATTCTTTGTTTGAGAAATCCAAATTTGATAAGGGTTTTGTTTTCAAAATAGAAAATAACTTGGGAATAAAATTCAATAATAAAAAGCACAGATTCCAGGGAATTCCACCAATCCAATCCAACATGCATAAACAATCAATCCAAAACCAAAATAATGACTTAGGTGGGAAATATGATATTTTGGAATTAATTCCTTTGTTGGGCAATTAAAACCTAGATTACTAGAAAATTTATTTTACCTCTCGGTCTCAAGAACACAAACTAGTCAACCTCGATAAAGATGCAGATTCGAAAACCCTACGACTAATTCTTCTTTTTGAGACATAATATAGTTGTATCAAAATTCTATTTCCTATTATTAATTATCTCCTCTCGGTCTCAAATTAATAACTATAAACCTAATCCAATTTTCATCTCTCGATCCTTCAATTGAAAATAGATTTTAAATATAAAAACCACAGAATTTGAACCAAATTAATTAGGCTTTGGAATTAATCGAATTAACACATGCCAAAAGGATGGAGAAAACCCTAGAACTTGTTTGGGTTTCTAGCCTAACATATTAAAAATAGAGATTGCAGGAAATATAAAGGAACTTACTTGAATCCTATTGAAAATAGGAATCTTAAACCTTCAATTGTCTTGAATCCAAAGCAACAAGTAAATTAAAGAGTACTAGGAAATAAAAGGGTTTAATGCTGAAAATTAAAGGGGAAAATAAAGATAAAAACTGAATAATGAGAGATCTATATATTTTCGAGCTATAATGTCCTATTTATAGAGGAGGGAATTTAATCTTCAAAAGGTAATGGGCCTTGAAAGGAAAATCTCCAATTTGAGCAATTTTCGGCCTTTTGTCTTCGGTGTCGATCGACAGCGCGGGTATCGGTCGACACATCCGCCAAGTCGACGTGCCTGTCAATCTTTCCTGTCAATCGTTTCTTGTCCCCCGTGTCGGTCGACACCCCGGGTGTCGATCGACATGAATATTAATCATCAACCCATGTGTCGCCCGAAATCTCTGCCTTCGACTCCTTCCGCGCAATCTCACGGTTTTGCCCATAACTTGTGCTCCCGAACTTTGATTGACCCGATTCCAGTTGCGTTGGAAAGTTAACTCAAAAATCGTTCTATTTACTTGCTAAATTAGCTCAAATTACACGTGTGGAAGAATTCATGACTGTTCTTTTGAACATCAACTGCTTTTGATACGGGTTTTTCATTGATTTTGGCCTCAAACCTACAAAATATGAGCACGACAAGCGTAATATCCCCTATAAACAGTTAATCCTCAATTATTAACTAAAATCTCAAGTAAATGCAAGAAACCTATAAGAAAACAACGCGATAAGTGAGGCAAAATATGAGCTTATCAGCCAGCTCATTATTAAAGGGGGAATTTTGGATTTTATGAGAACTTTTGTCACTTTACATGAAAAAGTAGATAGATTCTCTCTGCATTTCCATCCCCCATCTCCTTCCAAACCTAATACAAGGTGTCAAAGATCTAATTCAGCCTCACTTGGTGAAGATTTGAAAAGTCCAAGGTTAGATCAAGATCAAGATACTCAATTTGGGGAAGAAATCTCTCTAGATCTATCAATTGTAATGGTTTGTTTTCAATTCAACATTGTAATGATCCAATTGATAGGTATGGTGTTTTAAACTTCTTTTGGATGTTGATTTGAATAAAGATGTGTGATGATCAAGTTGAATTGTGCATGTTTACCTCCCTCTATGAGATTGAATCATGCTAGAGCTCATTCATATTCACCTAGGTGTAGGTAATAGCCAACTTAGGTGATAATTGACATGAATATTGCAGCCAACACGCGAATAGGAGCGTCGTGATTAACATGTTTTCATGTGTTCCTCGATCCAGTCCCTGTGCGGAGGAAGGGCATATGATGATGATTTACGTGCCATAGGGAGTGAGTTAGAAGCTAATAACGTAGCGGTTTGAGGTTTCTAATGTCATCTACGGTCAATTCGTAGTGATAGGGGGTTGGCTAAATTAGTGTAATAGTCCGTCCATTTAGGGATTAAATCGTGTTTGCATCTAAGTTCAACTTAATTGGAGCACATCCGCATTCTTATCAACATCCATTCTATCTCTCTTGAGTATTTGTGAATCTTGTTCTACCAAGTTTTTGAAGAATTGTTTACATTTACAAATTGTTGAATGATGTTTGAGAATGTTGCTTACAATTTGTTCTAGTTTAGTTTACATTCAAGCCTAGATTGTTAGATTACAACTCAACGACTATTGATTTTCCTAGCTATAAAATTCCACATGATTAGATAGTATTACATTTACAAAGGGACCTGGATTGATATTATTACTTGGTTTGCATTGAAATTGAGCAATCACTTTTAGTGTCCATCAAGGTTTTGGCACCGTTGCCGGGGATCTTAATTAGTAGGTCATTGGATATTGTTGAAAGTGTGGATATTGTATGCTAGGTGTTTGTTAATTTGTTTAGTTGAAAATTGATTGTTAATTATTATTTTGTTGTTTGTTTTTGTTATTGTTTGGTTAATTGAAGTTGTTGGTTCTTGTAGGTTATGAATGATTACAATGTCCAAGACTTGACAATTGGAAGTTAACATGGAGAATCATCGAGGAGTTAATACGGAAAGACTTGATAAGTTGCAAAGGCAAATGGAGGAAATGAAAGCCAAAATGCTAGAGAGACAAAGGCCACGAAGGACACTCCGAAGTGTACATGAGAACATGTGGGAAGGTGATTGCCAATGGTCAGACAATGCAAGAGAGTACCGTGCAAAGAAATCCGTAAAAGAGACTAGTGAAGATGATTGGTTGAAAAGCCAATTGGATCTAATACAAGAACAACTTAAGTTGTTGAAGATGTCAAGGGAAAAAAGTGAGGTTGTAAATGAAAGCAAGTATGAGAGGAATGATGAGGTACTTAAAGAGACTTCAATGCAAATGCCGACCATTGTCAAGCAAAGGAGTGAAACAAAGTAAGAAGAGAAACCTTTGCAAGAAGAACTCAAAGAAGAGAAGATAGTGGTGTTGCAAGAAGAAGAATCAAAGAAAGAAGGTAAAGAGTTACCTCAAGAAGAGGAAGAGGATGAAGGCACCGAGGAGGAGTTGAAAGTCATTGAAAATGAGAGGAATGGTGAAATTGAGATACCTTCACATGAGGAAATGTAAAAAGTTCCGGCCTTGGTGCAGCTTTTTGAAGAGGAGTGTCAGGAAGAGCTTGTGGAGCCAATGGAGGTGCATGTTCTTATTTTCAATATTGATGATAAGCTCGATGGAGAATGTGTATTGGATTTTATGATGAAGAGAAGTTTAGAGGATACCTTGGAGATCACATTAAAGGCACAAGCACCACCTTTGTCATTAGAGTTTGTCAAGACATTCAAATCTCCTTGGAAGGATGAGAGGGGTGCAAGGAAGATCTCCATGGACAAGTTGCTTCTGAGTAAATGCCAAACAAGGGAGAAAAGTATCTTAAAAATCCACAAGATTTTTGACAATGGATGACATGGTAAGGTCGCCGAGCTACTGACGTTAACAGAAGCGCTTGTTGGGAGGCAACCCAATCAATTTTCTTTCTTTTGTTTAATTGCTTTTAGTTATTTTGATTTTGAATAAATGTTTAGTTTTTTTGGGTTGTGTTTGTTAGGAGGAACTATGCACCGTCCACCGTTTTACAAACTTAGTCTCACTTGACTAAGTTTGGGGGATGTGCCGGTAGCCGGTGCCTCGGTTTATTCTTCTTCTCTCTTATCCTATCTTATCTTGCATTTAGTTAGTTTGTTTGTCGGATGATTTCTATCTTGAATTAGAGTTGATTCGATTGGGTTGTATAATGATTGATTTGATCTACTTTGAATTTGGATTTGGATGTGGATTTATGATTTTTTATGGTTTGATACTAGATTTTGGATGGAATTATTGATGAGTTGGTATGAATGACTACTTCCTATTTTGTTTGGTTTGTGGATATGATGAATAGATTGGTTTGAATGGTTGTGCTAGTGGATAATGTCTTATGTTTCTTGATTGTTGGTTTGTAGTGTGATTGGTAGAAATGAGAACTTAATGGTATGAATTATGCTCAAAGTTTGGTGGTGTTTTATGTTTATGTGAGTAGGTACATAAGGCATTGGAGAAGTGGTTCAATCGTGGCTACCGATGGGTAACGCATTTTATCGTTCTCTTGCTATTTAGATTCGTTGCATGTTAGTTGTTGTTTTTATGATTGTGTGCTTGTGTCTATGTGGTCAACCCAAACTGGGCTTGAGATTGGACCAAGATTTACTAGGTGAAGTTTGAATTTTACCTCAACCTATGATAGGGCGGAATCTTGTTGTCCATGTTTGAGTTTAACTTTTGAATTGCCGAGTTTTGTGTTTGGTTAATGCATTGGACTTGACAAAAAGCTGTGAGTGTTGAGCCTTGATATTTTCATATCTATTTTGTTTGAGAGAGGCGAGA
This sequence comes from Plectranthus barbatus, assembly GCA_026898455.1. Taxonomy (NCBI): domain Eukaryota; kingdom Viridiplantae; phylum Streptophyta; class Magnoliopsida; order Lamiales; family Lamiaceae; genus Plectranthus; species Plectranthus barbatus. Next base: position 19,375 of record JAPKLW010000374.1, on the reverse strand, counting down.
TTGAGAGCGAAAAATCTAGAACTTGCATCTATTCTCAATCTATTAGCATGAGTATGTGACTATAAGATGATATTAGACCATCGATTCTTAGTACTACCTTACACATTGGGAGTATAGGGTATTTACTTTGATTATTATTTGTCTTTCATATCTTTGACCCCCGTGATTGAGCTTTATTGGAGAACTTTCTTTGATATTATTAGGACCAAGTTTGGGGGGAAGAGAGAATGAGGGTGAATACGGTGATGTGAGTTTGGGTTGGGAATTGTTTGGTATTTGTTATTGCAATTGATGAGGCATGAAAGGAAAGAAATAAAGAGGATTGGTGCAAATCCTAGAAAATGGGCACCTAAAAACTTGTGGAAAAAGAATGGTGCAAGTCTTGAAAAAAAAATATGCACCCACAAGGAAAGAAAATGAAAAGAAAGAAAAAAGAGAGAAAAAATAATAGGGAAAAGAAAAATGAAGAAAGAAAAGAAAGAAAGATTTGAGAATAGAATAAGCCTCGGGTTTAGTGGTTGATGATAATGTTTTAGGGGGGGGGGGGGTCTTGGGAAATTGAGGAGTTTAGTCACTTTGGCCCAAAACCACCTACATCATTTTAGTTAGCCACGTTATAACCAAAGCAAAGACCTTCTTGATTCTAGGAGCTAACTCGTTGTAGTATAGTGGTGAGAATGGATGCAAGCCTATGAAAATTGAGCTCGATATCTTGTGTTTGAGTGATTCTCATCGTCCCTAAACACGTGAGGGAGTGATTTCATTTCTTTTATCCATATTTGATTAGTGGTTTGAGTCCTTAGCATTAACCATGTCACAAAGTTCGGTGATAATCTCATTTGACTAGGATATGCTAAGATAATCAAGATGAGCTATGAGGTATTGTACGAGGTCGAAAGATTGCTTTACTTTGTTTTGATTGAGGACAGTCAACGGTTCAAGTTTGGGGGATTATGATATGTGTGTAAAATGACCTATATTTCGATGTTTGTGCATGCATGTTTGCGTTTATTTTACTCTCATATCATATGTTTTTGGCTTCTTTTTGTTGTGTTTTCGTATTTTGTGTGTTTCAGATGGTGTAGGATAGGTTTTGGGTAAAATTTAGCATTTTCGGCTAAGTTTTGGAGGAAAATTGCTCGATCCGAGAGTCAAAGGGTGTAAGGATTGATCGAGAGGAGCAGGAAAAACAGCAGGATGGATTTTAGAGAAGAATTTCGGTCGATCCATTTTTGGATTGACCGATCTGGGCAGTTCAGAGATCAAGCTCGGCCGATCCTGCAGTAGCTCGGCCAATCTACCATTTCAGAGGCATTTCACGGGCGATCCTGCAGAGCTCGGCCGATCATCCACTTCAGAGACAGATCTCGGTTGAGCCAATTTCATCCCGGCCAATCCGTTGCGGGCTGCTTTGGCAGTTTCTCTGTTTCAAGTTATCTCGGGCGATCCGAGGCTCTACCAGCTCGTTATAAAAGGGGGAATTTTGGATTTTATGAGAACTTTTGTCACTTTACACGAAAAATTAGATAGATTCTCTCTGCATTTTCATCCCCCATATCCTTCCAAACCTAATACAAGGTATCAAAGAGCTAATTCAACCTCACTTGGTGAAGATTTAAAAAGTCCAAGGGTGGATCAAGATCAAGATACTCAATTTGGGGAAGAAATCTCTCTAGATCTATCAATTGTAATGGTTTGTTTTCAATTCAACATTGTAATGATCCAATTGATAGGTATGGTGTTCTGAACTTCTTTTGGATGTTGATTTGAATAAAGATCTGTGATGATCAGGTTGAATTGTGCATGTTTACCTCCCTCTATGAGATTGAATCATGCTAGAGCTCATTCATATTCACCTAGGTGTAGGTAATAGCCAACTTAGGTGATAATTGACGTGAATATTGCAGCCAACACGCGAATAAGAGCGTCGTGATTAACACGTTTTCATGTGTTCCTCGATCCAATCCCTGTGCGGAGGAAGGGCATATGATGATGATTTACGTGCCATAGGGAGTGAGTTAGAAGCTAATAACGTAGCGGTTTGAGGTTTCTAACGTCATCTACGGTCAATTCGTCGTGATAGGGGGTTGGCTAAATTAGTGTAATAGTCCATCCATTTAGGGATTAAATCGTGTTTGCATCTAAGTTCAACTTAATTGGAGCACATCCGCATTCTTATCAACATCCATTCTATCTCTTTTGAGTATTTGTAAATCTTGTTCTACCAAGTTTTTGAAGAATTGTTGACATTTACAAATTGTTGAATGATGTTTGAGAATGTTGCTTTCAATTTGTTCTAGTTTAGTTTACATTCAAGTCTAGATTGTTAGATTACAACTCAACGACTATTGATTTTCCTAGCTATAAAATTCCACATGATTATATAGTATTACATTTACAAAGGGACCTGGATTGATATTATTACTTGGTTTGCATTGAAATTGAGCAATCACTTTTAGTGTCCATCACTGCGCCCTGCCGTGGAAGCTGTCGGGTCCTGCCATGAGTTGGTCCTCCTTCATCCTGCTGGTGTCGCCATTACACCCAAATTGATCCACTTTGCGGACTTTGTTGTTTTTTGCAGCCAATTGTGTGCCTTTAACTGATTGTATAAGTGGAAAGAACGGATGTTTCAGTGCTTTGATTGTTTTTGGATGGGGTTTATTGCAATTTACATTTTTTTTTTGGCTACAAAACGAAATTATTACAGGTTGTAGCTTTTTGAGAGAATTAGGTTATCTGTGATGTGAAATTCTGTGTCAAGACTATATCTTTCTCTTTATGCACCATCTTAGTTTGCTTTTTGATAATTTAGTGATAAAATTAGATATTCAAATGGTTTCAGATACTTTCTCCATTGAGTAGCTCATGTTTTAGTTTATCGATTTTATGGGCTGCCCCTGAAAGCATTGATATCACTAGCTTAGCTTTTATGGCACATGCCACATTGTGTCACCGCCGCCTTCTCTCTGTAAGGCACCCCCACTAGCTTTTATTGGATTGTCTTGAGAACAGTGGTTGGTGGTAGGATTCTGGAAGGTCTTTGAGAGTTTTTGTTATTTCATGATTAGTTAAGGCCTAAGGGTGACTAAACTACATAATTATAAACTATTGTCAAACCCGTGCTGTTATGTTACAATCATTGTGCTGGCGTTTTGTGCCATCTGTCCTCATTTTGCTTCTGAAGATGTGGAATATTTTAAAATGTCTGTTTGTGCAAGAAGTTTTATTATGCTATTTGTAAGAGGTTATGTTCCTTGAAGCTGTGTTGTACTGTTACGTAACTCTGAATTTGACATCCCGACTTACTTCTGCTATTTGAGTAACTTCCATAAGAAAGATTATCCAGATTTGATCCATTTTTGAGTTCATGAATCATAAGCCTGTTTTTGGAATTTTGTGTTCGGACAACATATTTTATGCTCCTGTTCTTGGATTCTTTGCTTTCACCGGCATCCTTTCTTCTGTAAGTGATGTTGTCTTTGTTCTTTGCTAGTCTCATCAATATGTACAGACTAAAATTGGTTGATTTTTTTTTGGACTCTTTGACTCTTTGCACAAAACAAAAACCACTACTCTTTGCATATAAAGATCTTCATAGGCAGCCGAAAAGTCAGTCCAGGTATAGTGCATCTTTTGATTAATTTTTCATATGATTGTTAAATTGTTAAATTCTTATGGGTTTAGTGCATTGATTGGGTTTTTGAATCTCCTTGGGCGTGATTTTTTTTAGAAATAGAAAGATTTACAGTGAAATTAAGTAATTAAATAATGCATTAGATCATAAACCGATCTGGTCCAGTCATATTTATGTAAGAAGTTCAACAAGATATGAATTGATTTTTACACACATAATCTTGAGTACTTCCCTTTCCAAGGAGCACCAGGTGAGAAAGATCCACCTCCACTCATCAGCATCTACACAATAATTTTGAATCTATAAAGTACGAAATTCAGAAAAATAAAGCAAAATAATTTTTTTTGCAAGTGTTACTCTAGACTAGACTAGATAAGTTGGAAGACTTGTTGTAAGTTGCTAATACACTCATATATCATGTTTACACTACCCAAAAACTAATGAGCAATCATCCAATTAAGAAACAAAAACTTAAAAAAATGAACAGATAAATGACTAAACCTTGGCTGCTCACTCTCCAATGCTACATTAATGTGGTATTTATCTATTTGGAAGTTTTGGGCTATTGGTATATGTGTTCCTATATTGGTTTACTTTGAATTGATTTTGGTGGCTTGTATTAAATGAATTTTCTTCTGCTTCTTAGTGAAGTCTCACTCTTGAATCTCGTTCCATCACTGGGCTAACTAAGAGGGTGTAGAGCCTCTACTTAAGACCAAATTAGTCTAGACTAGATGTTTCAAACCCCAATTTTCAAGTCATAATCGAAATTAAAGGAAGATAATTATAATTAGAGCTTTGGAAGGGGAGTTGAATGATTAATGATGCTTGATGCTATGATAGATACTTCTTTTTAGTTGGAGAAATAATTGATCTCAACACCTTTTATAGAGGTGGGTTTCATAAACAAATGATGAATATGAAAGCTTAATTTAGATACTTGTATGAATTCAAATTAATTACATTTTTTAATAAAATATAAGATAGACTCAATCTTGTTGGATCAAATACTACAACACAAATACATATAACAAGGCTACAGCCTTCTTCTTTCTCAATAGAGCTACAGCTCTTTTTTTTTTCTCTCTATGTTTTACAACTCACTTCTACATATTATGAGCTCCTGGATGTGTCTATTTATAGGAGATAAATTGCTGACTTCATTGCTTACATATTGTGCTAATTATTAAAAACTTCAGCCTTCCTTCTTTGACTCTTTATCAAGCATGCCACCTTTGACAAATGTGAGTTTGAATTTCTAACACTCCCCCTCAAACTCGACTTTCCATTCCGAGCTTCTTCTTCATTTTTTGAAATGTTTCCGGCTTCAATGGCTTCGTAAATATATCTGCTAAATTCTCTTCAGTTCTGCAGTGCACCAATTCCACAATTTTGTCATTTACCTGTTCCCGGATAAAATGATATTTTATATTGATGTGCTTGCTCCGACTGTGTGACACTGGATTTTTTCGCGAGAGAAATAGCAGATTTATTATCCACATAGATAGTAACCGGACCTTCCTTTGCAAGATTTAATTCATCCAATATGCAGCCTAGCCACATAGCTTGACATGCGCACGCTGCTGCTGCAATATATTCTGCCTCACATGTCGAGAGAGCAACTGTTTGTTGCTTTTTCGATGACCATGAAAATATCGCTGAACCGATATGAAAGGCATAGCCCGAGGTACTTTTCCCGTCATCCAAATCTCCACCATAATCACTATCTGAATAGCCAACTAATTTGGAGTTTTGAGAATGTGTATAAAGTAAACCATGATCGAGTGTACCTTTAATGTATCTCAAAATTCTTTTAGCTGCCATGAAGTGATCTTGCTTTGGCTTCTCCATATACCTACTTACCAGTCCAACTGCATACATAATATCTGGACGAGTAAAAGTTAGGTATCTCAGACTTCCAACTAAACTTTTGAACAATGTCGGATTTACCGACTCTCTCATTGAATCAACTCTGAGCTTTATGCCTGTTTCTGCTGGCGTGCTCACTGCCTTGCAATCTTCCATTCTGAATTTTTTAAGAATCTGTTCAGCATAATTCTTTTGTGATACAAAGATCCCGTCTTCACTTTGCTTCACCTGGACTCCAAGAAAGTATGACATTTGACCTATATCTGTCATCTCAAATTCATTAGCCATAACTTTCTTAAAATTATCGAACATACCAGGGTTGTTTCCGGTAAAGATCATGTCATCCACATACAAGCACACGATCATAATATCTCCCCCTGAATTTGTTTTTGTGTAGAGTGCATGCTCGTAGGGACTTTTCACAAAACCATTCTTCTGAAAGTATTCATCAACCCTTGTGTTCCATGCTCGCGAAGCTTGCTTTAAACCATACAAGGCTTTCTTTAGTCTGTAGACTTTATTTTCCTTGCCTTTTTGAACATATCCGGGAGGTTGCTCGATGTAGACTTCTTCTTCGAGATAACCATTCAGAAATGCTGACTTAACATCCATCTGAGAAATCTTCCACTGATTTTGAGCTGCGATTGCTGTAAGAAGTCGTATGGTATCAACTCTTGCAACTGGAGCGAATACCTCATCATAGTCAATCCCATATCTTTGCTTGTAGCCTTTAGCCACTAGCCTTGCCTTGTACTTTTCCACTTCACCATCCTGATTGGTCTTTGTTTTGTAGACCCATTTGACACCAATTGCTTTGTGTCCTCCTGGAAGATCTGTGAGCTCCCAAGTATCATTCTTCTTAATTGCATCAATTTCTTCATCCATGGCTTTGTTCCATTTGCTTTCTTCAAAAGCTTCCTCAAATGTCACTGGATCACATTCAGCCATTAAACAGAATAGCGAATAATCAAATGTGGTTTGTACCGGACTTGTTGCTTCATAGATGTCATTCAGATTCCTCATTTTTCTTGGTGCTCCCCCTGAACTGTTGCTGCTGCTACTTCCTGAACTCAACGGTGTTGAGGCAGGAGTTTGTTGAGTTGGACTTTGTGGAGGAGTTGGATCATCGTTTCCATCACTTTCAATGTTGGAGTCATCACTATCATCATCATCATCAAAGAACAAACCTGCAACTTTTCTTTCTTCCTTGCTCCATTTCCAGTAATCTGATTCATCAAATTCAACATCACGAGAAATGATTAATTTTTTCGTTAGTGGATTATAGAGTCTGTAAGCTTTGCTCCTTTGATCATATCCAGTAAAGATGCACTTCTCTCCTTTATCATCCAGCTTTTTCCTTTTCTGATCAGGAACATGGGCATATGCAATACACCCAAAAATTCTTATCAACGAACGAAGGAGCTTTTCCATTACCCGAACATCATCGAGACTTTCGCCGTTCCTTTTCATCTCGTTTGTCACGGTTTTCAAACGCGTAACATATTCACCAATGTTTTCTGAGGACTTCATCTTTATATTTTCGAATTCGCTACGGAGTACTTGGAGTCGTACCCTTTTGACTTTCTCGACGCCTTGGAATGATTTTTGCAAAATCTCCCACGCCTCTTTTGCTGATTTTGCTTCTGAAATCTTTTCAAAGGTTGATTCATCGACACCTTGAAAAATTGTGAACATGGCCTTCTTATCCTTTTTTCGGGACTCCTTTAACACCGTCTTCTCGGCATTTGAAAGAGCGGCTTCGGCAGTTGCATCTGTAGGCTCGTCATAACCACTTTCGACAATATCCCAATTATCATAGGATCCGAGTAACACCTTCATCTGGATACTCCAATTCCCGTAGTTTGTAGCCGTCAACTTCGGAATTTGGGGCTGCATCATATTTGCCATTTTTTTTTTGGGGGGGCTAATTTGCAATTTCTAGAAATTCAGGGACTAAATTGCAATTTCTAGAAATTCGGGGACTAAATTGCAATTTCTAGAAATTCAAGGACTACATTGCAATTTCTAGAAGTTTAGGGGCAGATCTGCAATTACCACAAACAGTGCTGACGTGTCAGATGACTGGATGATGACGTGGCTGCTGACTGCGCGCTGGTGTTGACTTTGCTGACGTGGCGGATGATTGGCCCGCTGACGTGGCGTGATGACTGGTCTGCTGACGTGGCTGCCACGTGGGTCGTCTTCTCCGTCGAGTCCTCTGCCGGACTGGTTTTTCCGGTTTCCGATCGGCGGTGGAGAGAGAAACTTTGACCGGATTTTTGGAGGCTTTCCGGTGGTCGAAAAATTCCGAAAAATATATATTCGGAATCCTCGCGACGAGAGCTATTCAACGGTACTCTCGAAACACAATTTCAGAACAAAAAAGTTTGGACGAAATTTTGAGAAAAATATAGAATTGAACCACCTGGCTCTTGATACCACTTGTTGGATCAAATACTACAACACAAATACATATAACAAGGCTACAGCCTTCTTCTTTCTCAATAGAGCTACAGCTCTTTTTTTTTTTCTCTCTATGTTTTACAACTCACTTCTACGTATTATGAGCTCCTGGATGTGTCTATTTATAGGAGATAAATTGCTGACTTCATTGCTTACATATTGTGCTAATTATTAAAAACTTCAGCCTTCCTTCTTTGACTCTTTATCAAGCATGCCACCTTTGACAAATGTGAGTTTGAATTTCTAACAAATCTCAACACTTTTATTCGAGCTATCACAGAAATATTTTTAAAAAATTAATTGCATTTATTATATAAATAGTTTTACCTAAAAGAAATTGACACTGTCGCCATAAACAATACCTTCACAAAAACTAATTGTGAAGATATATGATAGTTATATTGTAAAGTAGTGGTAACGGAAACCGTTATACCGTGGTGTGAAACACCAATTTTACCTAATGCGTGTGATATAAGAGTAATAATAAAGCGTATACCACGGGAGAATTCCGTGAACTATGAAGGATAACCTTAATTTTATGTAAAGTAGTGGTAATGAAAACCGTTACAGCGTGGTGTAAAACACCAATAAACTTTATTATTAATTTAATTGTATGATACATATTATTAATGACTTAATTACTTATTTTGAAAGAATTGTAAATCTCATAGCAGTATATAATATTATTTTATAGTACACAAAAATATTAAGAATTATACTTGAGTGATATCTCGATGAATGAACATTTATGAAAAACACAAAAAAATGTTACTAAATTATAAATTAAGACCACTTAGTTTATGTGTTTTTTCGGAGCTCAACCACTTTGACTGATTACTTATGACTTATTTATAAAGTTTAGGCACTTAAAATTATGAGAGTCTAAATTAATTGAGATCTCTGTATCAAGTTTGAAAATATTCTATGACAGGAATAGATAAGGTTGTGTATATTTTATTTGACCACATCCACCAATTCTGTGAGCTGGAGCCTATCGGAGCAGCATCCATATCTGTTTATATATTGTAAGTTTATTTTAACTATTTATGATTTATTTTACCGCTATATATAATATTTTATCAAAAATTAATTTGATGCAAGTGTGAATATCCAGACATTTGTATAAGGTTAGTGTGGACACGAAGATTACACATAAAATTAGATTTCTTGATCCCTATGTCTCAATCAATCAAATGAATGATGCGGTGGAAAAGGACAATACTGTAGGCCGAAGGTTAATTGGGAAATCACAAAATCAGCTTGTTTTTGTGCCATGAAACGTCGGGTAAGTGATTGTTTTAATTGCTGAATAATGTTATATTTATTATTGTTGGTGAAAACTAAGTCACAATTTTTTTTTACTTTAAAACCAGTTATCATTGGATCCTTTTGGTGATTGATGTATATGGTGAGAACGTGTATCCTCTGCAAAATGCAGCTCATTTTGCTAAGTGGAGAAAAAATATCGACATGTAATTTCTCGTTTAAATTAAAGAAGTAGATAAATATATTTATTTTACTTTTTAATTTTAATATAATGTCAGGGCTATGAAAATATTTAATACTTCAATAGGAAGAAGAGTCACACAAATTTCTTGGGAAGTCGTAAAGATATGTGTATCTCACTTAAGAATTTCAAAGTTGTATATTAAAGTATTAACCGTCTCTTAAATGATGATCATACAGTGTCCACAACAGCCCGATACAAAATAATGTGGCTATTATGTCATGCCTTATATGAAAGATATCATTGACGATATTCGTGATTCTCTTCCGTTGACAGATATGGTAATTTAAATGTATCAATTTATTACAAAATTTGATTTCGGTTCTAACTCATTAGCGTATTCATTACTTGCAACTATTTATTGTGTTTGTGCATTTATTTTTAACAGTTTAATGAAGAAAGGTATCATACACGTGAAATTAATGAAGTTCGTACAGAATGGTGTGACATTGTTCAAACTTATATGAACTGAGGTATGTTGGTCTGCTTGATTAATCGTTTTATCGTTATTTCTCGCCCGTGTGGATCAGGTTGTGTTATCGTTATTTCTCAAAATGTGGTTTGTTGATTTTTCAGTTGAAGTATTTTAAGATGTTATGCTGCTCGATTCTCATTAAGATATGTGATATGTAAATTAGGGGGTTGTATTATCATTATTTATTTCCTCATCGTTATTTCTCAAAATGTGGTTTGTTGTTTTTCGGTTGAAGCATTTTAAAATGTTATGCTGCCCGATTCTCTTTAGGATATTAATATGTGAATATATGAATTAGGGGGTTGTATTATCATTGTTTATTTCCTTATCGTTATTTCTCAAAATGCATGTGATTTGTTGATTTTTCGGTTGAAGCATTTTAAGATATTATGCTGCCTGATTTTCTTTAGGATATTAATATGTGAATTCTGTGAATTAGGGTGTGTTTTTACATTTATCTCTTCTAATGCTGACATTATTTTGTATTTTCTGTAGGACCACAAAAATAGTATTCGAGATAGTGAAATACTATAATAGGATGGAGGATTTGATCCAGTTGTAGAGATGCATAATATAGATTAGTTGAGGACGTACATGAAAAGGATGGGAGCTAGCTAGGCGACTACAATGGCGAATGTGAACACACATAAAGCGATGCCAAGGCCAGGCACCCAAATAAGCCAAACTGGTAGAAAGAGAGCCACGACTACGCAGACGGCGATGGCCGCAAGAAGAATCCCCAGTAGCTGAGCAATTGGAGCGTATCTAGGATACCCCTTTTGCCACAGCATTCCGAAGAGAATAAAGATGGTGCCCAGGCACGCCAGAGTCTCGATGAGCCACACCACCCAACCATCACCAAGAATGTAATACCCGGCCACCCCGACCCCGATGACTATGGCAATAGGCAAACTGATTACGGTCTTACCCAATTCCTGCTCTTGCACAGCCTTGATCACCGGGTGCACCTGGTCGCCGTTGTTTTCCTCTTCCTCTGGATAGGACAGGCCGTAGGCGGCGAGTATGAAGAGTGTGTCAGAATAGGCTAATGGAGAAGAAGAAGGCGGCGCCTCATCGGATGTTTGCTCATCAGTTAATCTCTGTTGGCCGTAGTGGAGGACAGAAGATTGACGGGGACGGAATGGGGTGCAAGATGAAGATTTGACTAGTTTACGGCCAATATGGCGATGAAGTAATTGCAGATAACGGGGAATAGAACAAGAATGACAGGGACGGGTTGGGGTGGACGGATTGGAGACAGAGATTTCGACTGAGACAGAATCGGCTGACGTAGAAGGCGGCGGCGCCTCATCGGAAGTTTTGACACTGTTACAGCTAATATCGCTAACCGGGCGATGAGCACTTTGCTGATCAGTTCTCTCTTGGCCATAATGGAGACCAGAAGAAGATTGACGGGGACTGCTCGGAGTGGACGGATCAGATACGGGGACCACGACTGAGAAAGAATCAGCTGACGGAGAAGGCGGCGGCGCCTCGTCGGTAGTTTTGCATAGGTTACTATAGTGTGTCGCGAAGAAGGCGATGACATTTATGAGGAATTGTCTTTTCGCCATAGTGCAGGCGAAATTGTAAACTACGTCTACGTCCACTACCAATGAAAATATATAAGGTAGAAACCTACAAATATATTCCAATTAAAGCTTTATTTATATTTTGATGCTCTTATTACATAAATTTGCATTTGTTTTTTGTGATTATTCATTAATTTAGTTGTAGATTCACTAGCGGCCCTGAGGCCGTGCGAGAAGTGCACTGCACCGGGGCCTCCAAACTATGGGGTACCATTTTTCAAAAAATTATATAGTAGTAGTATTATATTGTTGATTTACCTTTGTAGGGACACCATTTAAGAAAAATAAAATAAAAACATCATTTTTAACTTAATTAAAAAGATTGACAAAAAAAATTATATTTTGCCTAATAAAGATGTTTAACTCAAAATATATTTAAAATAAAATATTAAGATTTATAATATATTAAAATTATTCTAGATATCAATTAATCTATTAAGATTTATATTATTCATAACATAACACGACAACCGAAATGTTAATTGATTTCTTCTAGAATACAAAGCGACTACTCTTTTTTCACTTTTTCATTGCTTCTCTAGTTCTCTTATGTCTTTCTCATTTTTTAATATCATACAAACGAAGTTTAGTAGATAGTAACTAACAACAAGTTGATAAGATAGTCTATTTTTTCTTAAACAAATATTGTCTATCATATGAATTATTTTGTGATCATAATGTTACGTAATTTTTTTAAATTCTATAAGATTTTCTTGCTGCATTTACGTGATTTCCTAAGCCTTTGCTTTAAATTTGGTCTAATTTTTTAAAATTTTTGAGAGTGGCTATAGATCTTAATTTGTTTGATTTTATTTATTTTGTATTAATCATATTAATATTGTGTTAATTGTTCTTCCGGGGCTATTAAACATTATTTTTCTGAAAAAAGAAAAGAGATGATTAAAGAATTTAAAAAAATTTGCTTCAAAAAATGCCATGAGATTTACTTTTCAATGATGACTATGCATTTAGTTTATATAATATTATTTAATTTTTTTTAATTTTATTTCAGATTTATTTAAAAATGAAGTGAAATCCATAACATGGTTGTGAAGTCGTAAGGACTCGAGTTTTTTTATATAAGAAATTTTTGAATGAATTTTGCAATTTTAAATATAATATATAATTTAAAAATGCATTTTATTTTAATTTATTAATATTCTTAATAAATATTTAATTTAAGTAGGGGTACTAAATTTTTCTTTGCAATGGACCCACAAATTTACAGGGCCTGCCCTGTGTAGATTATAGTTCTAAAAGTTATATTTGTGAGAAACATAATAGTTTAATTTAGTTTATGTTTTCATTTGAGTTTTCTATTTACTAAGGGAGCGTTTGGTTGGTAGGTTTCGAAATGAGGGAATGAAATGATTCCGAAACCCACTGTTTGGTTAAAGGGTATGGGAATGATACCCAAATATTTGGGAATCATCAAAACTCCCTAAAATGGTGGGTTTCATTTTCATTCCCATATCTCATTACCAAAATTATTTATTTCATATTATTTTCTTATTTATTTATTTTTATAATATTACTCTAAAATATTTTTGATAATTATATTATTTCATAATATTATATATTATTTTTTTAATATATTAAAATAATAATATTATTATATTAATCATTAATTTTTATCTTAATTTTATATTTTATAAAATAAATAAGGATATAAATATATTATTTATTTATTTTAACATGATTATATTTTCTTGATTTTTTATTATTAAATTAATTACATATCACTTATCTTTTTAATTCATTTTATTTATAATTATTTTCTTATTTATTTACTTTTTCTTGTTTTTATAATAATTTTGATAATTATATTATTTATAATATTTTATGTTATTATAATATATTATAATAATACTAATAATATAAAATCAATCATTTATTTTGTATCTTAATTTTATATTTTATAAAACAAATAAGAATATAAATATATTATTTATTTATTTTAATATGATTTTATTTTATTATATTTTATTATTAAATTAATTATTATTTGTATAATATTTTAATTATTTTATAAACCTATAAACTTAAAAAATTAATTATGAGAATTGAAAATGATTCCAAAACTCATCTAGTAAACCAAACATCAGAATTGAGAATGATTCCCAAAAATCAAACCCATACCCATTTCCTCTACTATCAAACTCATACCCATAGTGATTCCCGACAGTTAAACCATACGCCCCCTAAATCTTTTTGGAATATATTTGTTTTTTGTAATTAAGATAATAATTAAGAATATAGGTAAAAAAAATAAAGAAAAAAAATAATACAAAACAATATGTATTTGGTAAATAACTCCAAAATCAAATTACGAATTAAAAACAACATTGCGATCCCAAATAAACATAATAAATAATAAAATACAAATACATCTTAACATACATAAAATAAAACTAACAATATTTAGATTGACGAAAAATCTTATAATCCAGAACCGAATCCGCCGGAATTATTAAGAAATTCAACAAATGTATATTGTATATATATAGGGTAGTGATTATGTGTAAAAATCTATGTGTTAAGTAAGAAAAATTTTGGACCATTAAAAATTAAAATTAATGTATGTGATCAATTTAAATCCGTCCCAATTTCAGTGCATTATTTGTGTTACCATCCAGCATTCAAGGACAAAAATGAGAAAAATATATATTCTAAAATCTCATTTTGTGCAGTTCATAAAACATAATATGCATATGTTCGATGTAGAACATGCAATATTTTGGGCATAAAAATGCAGCATATAATCAGTGCAAAAAATGAACTCAATATGAATACAAAATGTATATGCTTTATTATAAAAATGCATCTTGTTGAAGTTAAGAATGCATCATTTGATGCAAAAAATACAAATATTTAGGAACATTTTTTATGCGTAATTGGTGCATTTTTTTTTTATCCTGAACGTAAATATCATGAAGAATATATACCAGTTAAATATAAAATCAAGATTTTTGTGCGAATCTTCGAAATTCAACATATGCAAATAGATATCTTATAAATCGTCGTAAAGATACGTTTAATTTGATATATGATTCGTAAAAAGTAGATTTGAATCGAGAAATATATAATAATTTAATTTAGTTCATTTTTCATTTTCATTTCTTATACTAAGGACATTTCTCACCTGAACACTACCACACACACACACACACACACACACACACACATATATATATATATATATATATATATATATATATATATATATATATATATATTGCTTTGTGTTATAGTGAGAATGGACCATAGTATGAGAAATGAGAATAAATCTTGTCGTTCATATCTTCATATCAACCCACCAGATTAAATCACAGACCACTAAAAAAAACAGCTTTTTGTGGTCAATATTCTGCATTAAAGGATAATATAGTAATTATATACAATGCATGATAATTTTAAAACCTACATTTTAACTACATTTTTGTTCATTTTAAAGGCAATATCTCGTATTAACATTACATTGCGAAATAAAATGCTTAATCTCTGTACTTACGATATTTTATTTTCAATATTGTGCAATTTCTCATAGCAAAAATGCATTATATTTCATTACGGAAAAAAATTAATCTCTCTAATAAGGAAAGATTGTATGTATCAAAATCTGGATATCCATATCTAATCTGATATAAAAAATATTATTATAAATAAGGAAGATTAATATGATTTTCAAAATTGAAATATATATATCCTTAATTTATTTGCATATTCTAACCATGTCTACTCGAAAGAATCATAATGTTATTTGTGCATCAAAATAATCCAACTTCAAGTTGAAAGTTGAATGTGTAAATTTTGAATTTTTTTGGAGTCGTACAGATCATTCATATATTGAAATAATGAATATGATTCATTTTTTTTCTCATAGAGAGATTTTTCTCACCTGATCTCATCTCTCTCTGTATATATATAGATAAAGTAATATGTTTAATAAATATACTATGATCATTCTCTTGAATTGAGTTAAGTAATTTATTTGGAGTTCATTATTATTTCATGTGGCATGTACTACATCTTTGAGTTTAAGTTTGGACTGAAAATGGTCTCACATACCTAAACTCAAAATGTAAGAATTGTCGTATGAAAAAGTAAATTTATTTTCCAGGAGTTCATGTTAAAATTTGGCTCGTGTTAAATAAGAATGAATCTATACCATTCTATTAAAAAAATCAATGGTTGAGATAATTTTTTTTTTCAAGATTTCATGCTTAATTGAAAAAGCATGATTTATAAAGCAATTAAGCTTGAACAAAATTATGCATGATTTTTCAACCTTTAACCCTCAATTCTCAACCATTGATGCTATTAATCCAATAGCTGACAATGTGTTAGGAATTATTGTTAGTAATTCATTCCTTATTTATGATATTTTGATGTGTTAAACACACCGTCAATTTGTGAGTATCTAGCTTAGATTAGTTCAAACTTGTAATGTCCTGTATTAGGATCTATCGAGTTATAAAGAGCTCATTGCGAGCGTGTTTGGAGTTTGATGGTTGAAATGCCATCACCAGCAAAGGCAGTTACCTCTGAAGGCTGC
Source organism: Plectranthus barbatus (assembly GCA_026898455.1). Taxonomy (NCBI): domain Eukaryota; kingdom Viridiplantae; phylum Streptophyta; class Magnoliopsida; order Lamiales; family Lamiaceae; genus Plectranthus; species Plectranthus barbatus. Next base: position 3,277 of record JAPKLW010000374.1, on the reverse strand, counting down.
TGGCTTATAGGTCATCACCAACTGGTGTCCACCAGCTAGGGGCTTTCCAGCAAACTGTTAGTAGCAAGGACGATTCCCTAACCAGTTATTAGAGACAATCGAGCCAAGACAAGCGAACTCTTTCCAAACCCAAACCTTTAGAAAGGAGATCTAAGGAATCTATCAGTAGACATTCCTCGGACTGGCTTAGAGCCATTTTGACTAAAGCTACCAAGTCTACCTGATCTGATAGCAAAGGACGCATTAATTTAGGAAAAAGTGAGAGATCCGATTGGATGGGTTATTTTTGTCTCACAATGGCTCCAAATTCAAACATCTCCAGATTCGTCTACAAATAGAATAAGAGTTAAACTGGAGAAGGTTACCGATCAAATACTGAATCTATCGAAAGCTACCGAAACTCTGCAAAAATCACGACTCAAACATTTAAAAGCTTTCTGGCTATTCTATCAGCTCACCACGTGCCATGTTTGGAAATGTGGCTCCTTGCATCTAGAAAAAGCAATTCACTTTAGTTTCCTCACTTCCTAAGTAAGAAAACATCTTGGAGTTGCCACTTCTTCGGTGGAAACTATTATGGGTGTATGCCGACACCAGCAAGTTCCTGTGAAGAACTCTAAAGCTCCCAATGACCAGCTGAAGGCTGAGTGGTGTGCCCACACTCCAGATATGAAGAAGTAAAGGTGATCGAAGGCCTGACAAAGAATCGTTGTGACACAGAGTTGCAGTGTGAACATCTTGTGTCAGAAAAGGACGGAGCAGGTGCAGAATTTTTGAAAAAGCACCCTGTTCTTTGCAGAGAAAAGAGACATCGGATCGGACAACATTCATATTGTCTCTAAAAGGCTACAAATTTGAAACCGCTCCTACTTCATCTATGTATAGATGAAGTGCCCACAGAGGAGAGGTTGCCGAAACTACCTACAGAAAACACCTACGAAATCGCTGTTAGTTTGAGAAACCTCAAACTCAAGTTTTCTGTATTTGAGGCTTTTTCTAAGCTCATTGTGTGCCATTTTTCGACATGAGACTTGTAGCCTCTCAGTTCGAGTTATTACTTACTCTTTTTACTCTTTTAAGTAAGAACACAATAATTTATGCTCATCTCCAAGCAGGAACTATTATGGGCATCCAGCCGCAAGCTTGACAGTTCCGGGAAGAACTCTAAAGCTCCCATGATCCAGAGGAGGAGGCTGTATGGTGTGGCTACATTCCAAGTCTGTGTAGCCGAAAGGAAGATGCATGCCTAGGCGAGTGAGCTTGAGGACTGGTGGCATCTACCAGCTAGCTATAGATTGTGAGCTCTTTGTATTCCTGTAAGGCTTAGTGATTTCTAGACTTCGGTCTGAATGAAGGACGTAGGACCTTAGGCTCCGAACCTCTATAAATCTTTTTGCACTTTACTGCATTATTTACTTTCTGCAAGGATTTAAAACTCAATACATCCTACTTGTTGAAGTATATCTAAAATTAAATCTAACCTCAAACTCACTAAGAAACAAGTTGTCAGAAACGTAAACTGGTGAGCAACTACCAATCGGTGACGTGCAACCCTGTTAAATCTTATTTCCGCTGTGCACAAACTCTTATCTCGGGACCAGCAATGCCCATAGCCGGTGCTCTTCACACATATCCTTTCATCCAACTAGTGGAGGTCGAAGAGTTGCAATGACCAGAGTAGATGAGACACCATTCAGAGTTAGATATATTGGATGATGTTACGAGCCCCATTCATATAAGTGCCGGGAGTGCCCTACTCTCATGTTTTATCTCCCAATCAAAGATGACGTAGATTGTAGAAGCCATGCAGTTGCCGGACTGGATCAATGCGATACAAGAGGAACTAGGATAATTTACCTGCAACAATGTTAGGTGTAGACAAACCAATACACCAGTCAGTAATAAGTACCAAATGGGTCTTCAAGAATAAGCGGGGAAAAGCTAGTAACATTGTAAGGAACAAAGCTCGACTTGTTGCCAAGGGATACACGCAATGTGAAGGCATTGATGTAAAAATATACAAGTGAAAATATATTTAAATAGTTATTTTGATTATTTTTAAACCTTAAATAGCCAATATTACATACACATTCAAGAATTGGTCAAAAAGATGTAAAATTCCTTATAAATACCTATAATCGATCTACTATTTTTTATAAATCTTATAATAAAAATAAAAATTAAGTATATAATAATATACTATAATTGAAAATCTTGAACAAAAATATAAAATATGATATTCAATTTATTGGTCACGGATTTTAGAGTTTAAACTTGTTGCACAGCGGAATATTTTTTAGAAAAGATTTGCACTTATCCAAACTGAGTGTTAGTTTGAGTTTGGTTTTCTAAAGCTCAGTTTGTATCTTAAGTCCGAATATATTTTAAGTCAGCTTTAGTTTATACTTCAACACTTGAGCATTGAGTTTTAAAGTACATAAATTGATAACATAAAGCATTAAAGGGACAAAATGATTTATAGTGGTTCGGACACGAAGAGGTCCTACGTCCACTCTTCAGACACAAGTATGAAAATCCACTAAGTGATAGAAAATACAGGGTACTCCCACAATCTATCGCTTGCTGTTGGATGCCTCGTCCTTCAATCTACAAGCTCACTCTACCGGTGCTCTGTCCTTCTTCACTTCGCAGCTCTTTGAAGTGTGGGCACACCACGCAGCCTCCTGGTCTCCGGAATGGGGTCTTTAATGTTCACCCTGGAACTGTCAGCTTGGCGGCTCGAATGCCCGTCTAAGTCAAAGTACAGAGCGTTTGTGACTGTTGTGTTCTTTCTTGGAGAGAAAGAACACCAAAAGTAACTCAAGAACTAGAAGTTCAAAGTCTTGTGTTTACAACAGTGACACACAAAAAAGCCTTAGAAAGTCTCGAACGGTTGAGTAGAAATTTAGCAGAGTTTCAGCAAGCTCGATAATAGGGTGTTCGGATATGTTGAATCTTTGGAGGTCCTTCACTATTTATATGCAAAGGGGGTGAGATTCAAATCATTGGAGCCGTTAGACAGATAAGATGTTCTACCAATCAAATATTTCTATCCTCTACACATTCGATAGTAGGTGTAGGTATTTTTCTAGAAATCCTGCACCTGCTCCCGCTTTTTCTGACTTCGACAATGACTGTTCACCTTTCTATCAGAGCGGAAGTCTGATGAGTCCGAGAAATCTAGACTGATCACTCCGAGGAATCTTAGGCTAAAATCTTAGTTTGCAGACTGATAAGTGCGCTATTTCGTTCACTTATCTATGGATTTTCTCGTTGT
>JAPKLW010000373.1:531222-584127 GCA_026898455.1 Plectranthus barbatus | reverse complement strand
CTGAGACTTAGCATCGAAAAATTCTGAGTTACAAGGAAATTTCTAGACAAACTATCTCAGAATCTTACTTGCTTTAAGTCCTTAGCAAAAGATCTTCTATTTTAAATAAGATTCCCCCTCAAAATATGCTGGGAAATATTTTCCCTTAGTAATATTACAAATAAACCATCAAGCAAACATCTTTAACCTGTCTTCCAAATTCTGATTCGTTGAATACACAGAGAGTGTATTTCAACTATTGTATGCACTCGGAAAATCAGAATTAAACCGTATGATTTTGTCATGATTCTGATGATTTCATATATGATTTTTAAAATACAAGTTCAGTGAAATCAGTTCAGAATCACGGCTAGAACTATGATAAAATAGAAGCGACAGATGAGGATGACCTTAGTTCTGGGCGTCCGGTGGAGGTTTTGGCTTCTCAAGAGATTCCACCTTCTTTATTGTCATGGCCATGAGTTTCTCCAACTGCTCAATACGCGCTTGCTGTTCTGCTTTCTGTTGTGATTCTAACTTCATCCTTTGTTCCATCATAGTACGTTCGAACTCTTTTTTTTAACATAACAGCTCTGCTTCCTTTGCTTTCACCCTTGCTTGCTCAGAAATCTTGTTGGTCCCTGACATCAGAGTCGTCGTGGTAGCGATACAGTAAAAACTCAAAATGCAGCAGAATAATATAGCATTTACTTGTATTTAGGTTATTTTCAAATAGGGTTTGTTCAAGTTTACTTAAGTTCCTTCTTGCAGTTATACACTAGCAACTCCGTTTCTAGGTTTTAAATCATAGTCGCACAATAAGCAATAAAACAGTAAATAGCAAGAGAACACAAGGTTTATAGTGATTTGATCAAATGATCTACGTCCACTCCTTAGCCGTATCGCTAAGAATTTCACTAAGAAAGTATACGATGTACAAAGAGTTGCCTTTCAAGTAAAGCAGGCAGCCGACGTAGGGTCTAGCTACTTCACGGATATCTTCTGATATTCCGAACTTCTCAAGTGTGGCTTCGGCTGAGTCAAGGGCGCACCTTCGTAAAACTCGCTTTTACCACCTTTGGAAGAGTTTAAAGTTCAATCCGAACTATCCTTCTTTTGCGGCTTTCAGTGCCCGTCCTAATCAATTCCTTTACAAGAAATTGACTGCTGGATACTTTCTATAGAGAAAGTGATCCCAATGATTGAAGATTCTTGAATCAATTCAAGAATCTCTCAGATGAGTGTCAGACGTACAATGAGACACTCAAGTTGTTGAAGGCTTTTCGATGTCTCTGTGTTGGTCCTTAAATATCAGAGTCGTCGTGTTTAAACTGAAACACGAAATGCAGCGGAATAAATATACGTCACTTACACTTTATGTCTTTCTTTTAAATATTAGTTAAGCTCAGTAATGGTTTAAGTTTCTTCACAGTTATACACTAGCAATATGATTGCTAGGTTTCAAATCACGTGTGTAATAAAACATTAAAAGAACACAGGATTTATAGTGGTTCGATCAAACAAGATCTACGTCCACTCCTTAGCCGATACGCTAAGAATTCACTAAGTAAGTATACAGATTACAAGGATTCGCCTTTTACAGTTAAGTAGGCAGTGAGCTTTCGGCCTAGCTACTTGACAGCTATCCTCCGATAATCTGGACTCCTCAGATGTTAGCTCGGCTGGGTCAAGGGCACACCTTCGAAACTCCTGCCTTGCCTGATTTGGAAGTTTTATAGTCGCTTCCTGACTTTCCTTGAATGTGGCTAAGTGCCCGTCTGAGTCTAAACCTTTTCAGGTGTTCGACTGTTAGATTCTTTCTGAAGAGAAAGGAATCCCAATGATTGAGAATTCTTGAATACAATCAAGAATATCTTCAATGGAGTGTCAGTAAATCAATGAGCGACACTTCTGGTTGTTGAGAGCTTTTAATATCCTTTCAAAATGCTCTCAACTGACTACTTTTTTCTTTGTTCACTTTGTCAAATGAATCTTTTTGCGTTGAGTGTTCGTGAATATCTGAAGTTAGAAAAGCAGTAGTAGTAGTAGTAGTAGTCTCTTCTCTCTTGGATCTTCCTTTTATAGGTGGAGATTCAAATCTTGAATCTCCATATCCGTTAGACACAACTTTTCTTTTTGTCCGAGAGTGATAAGACTTGTTCAGTCGCTTTTTGTTCTCGATCTGTACTTTCCGAACTTCTTCGGGAAAGTTTCGTCCTTTGTGTGTACTTTTTGTCAGAACGGCAGTAAAGCTTCATCCTTTGACATTCTGCTATGCTTATTTATCTTGATTTGCTGAATATTTCTGTTGACACTCAAACCTTTGACTTCTATTCTGCTAGCATCCTTCAGGATTTATTAGAAAATGCTAAAGCCTTAGCATTCTGCTAACACATGTCTTCTAGCAGACGCTGTCCTTCGGTATCTGCTAGGAATTGTGTAATTCTTCTAGCAGACGCTTTTCCTTCGATGTCTGCTAGGAATAGCGCATGTCTTCTAGCAAACGCTTTTTCTTCGATGTCTGCTAGTCTATTACAACTCAATAGATAACCTATACAGGACATTACATGATATGCTAGACTTCTCTAGAATTTAGAATTCAGCAAATGATCGACCAAATGCTAAGGTTTGATTCAACAAAACCTTTTACAAATGAATCATAAGGGAGATTTTAGGAATAATTTCCCAACACTCTGTGTTATGCCTTTCAACTGAACTGCTCTCGAGCCTTTTTGCCTTTTTGGAATCTTTCGAATATATATTTGTGTAAGAGAATGAGCAGCTTTTTGTATCTTCCTTTGACTTGCCTTTTATAGTTGGAGATTCAAAGCTCGAGTCGGCATTTCCGTTTAGACACAATGGATCTTTCATCTTAATTGCAGGTAGCTTTTTACAAACTTTTCTGTATTCTTTAGAGTGTTCCTTAGCATTGAAGGCTCCAGAGTGTATTATCTTATCTAGCTCTTCATCAGACATGTTGTCTTCTTCACGTGTAATTTTGGCGTTTTACTAACTTCAACAAGAATTTCCACTTCTTTCCCTTTCTGAGTAGAGTCTACTGTTGTCTTGCCTTTCTTTGTTGCTCTGCTTAATTCTTCAGCAGCTTCCTCGTTTGATGTTGTCGTAGCAATCTTCTTTTAGGCCACTCGCTCATCGTGAGATTGCTTTACATGTTCGAAATTTTGATCTCTTCCTTCGAACGTAATTCTTTCCATCTCCTTCCTGTATTCTTTAGTTTCCTGTGCTATCTTTGCAGCATCACGTTTCCTTTTAGTTTCACGTACTCCTTTGACACGATCCTCAAAACTTTTAGAGGACAAGGGTGGGTCAACCTCCTTCTCAGCAGCAGCAGCTTGATCAACAACTGTTTTCTTCTTGGATTTTTCGATTTCCTAAAGTTCAGCAGTTTTGAAAAGCCGCTGACAAGTAGATCTCCTTTTTTCGGTTGGCACAACGCCGGTTTGTTGTTTAGATGAAATTGGAAGAGCAAGTTGACCAATCACAAGTGGTGGCTGTTCTGCTGCCTTTTTCTCCATAATTTCCTCTATCCTTTTGGTAGGCATATCACCGAGGGTTACAATGTTCTCAAGTTGCTGAAAGCACTGCTCTGTTTCAGCATTCTTAGTCAGTACTGCTATTTCTTCAGTAGTGACAGGTGATGCTGTCCGCAACACTTGTTGTCCTAAGGAGCGTTCGTCTACTTCCTCATTAGAAGTAGGCTTATCCTTATCGACATTCGACTTGCCGGTCAACTTCTTTGGTTTCTTGAAGTCAAGAGGGTTGGCTTCCTACCTTGTTGCAGGAATGAAATCAGTGGGTAGTAGTAACTTCACACCTTGATCAATCTTCTTGGGATGCATGATTACCTCCAGAAATTTGCTTATTTTCAATCCAAAGTTAACATTCGATGAGAATGTCCCATCTACAGACATGTGATCATTCTTCCTGGCGTGCTCTGCCTACCGTTCGAAGAAAAACTCTGCCCAATTGCCCTTCACTCTGTCCGTAAGAGCCATCATCACTGCATATTTCTTAGCAGAGAGCTCGGAATATGATCCAGCATCACATTTAAACATCTTGATTACCAATTCAGCAAGAGTTTTAAACTCTTCCTATAGAGCGTTAATGGGGGTGGCAGCCTTGAATGAAATAAGTTGACCTTTTCTATCCTTCATTTTCTCAGGCTTTTTCCACAAATTCCAACGCCTTTCCATCTCATCATAGTCTGTTACTTTGTATTGAGATATACGTTCCCCCTTATTTCAAAGTCCAAAAGTCTTAGCAAGAACGTCGGCATTCAATTCAATGATGCTTCCATAAACACAGGTTTTAAAAGAATTTCCATCCATACTCATGACTGCTCTGGCATAGAACTCAGAAACCATATGCGGATAAAAATGCAATGGTTCAGCGGATAAGTATTGAATTACCTGTTCGCTGTCGAGGATATCCATTATCCAATCTGGGATATGTTCAGCAGCAAGGCGTTTATACAGAATGTGATCCTTCATGATTTGAGCTAAACGCCTTTGCTCCTTTGAGTGGCCGGTCTGCTCTTTCTTCCGAGCCATCATAACCAGTTGACCATATGGTATTGAATCATCAATATCTTCTTTTTTAGAATGCCAGTAAAACCTGGTGCATGACGCGCATGCAAGGGTTCTTCAGAATTCGGTGGAAGATTGAAGAGAGGGGGTTCACTGGTTTCCGGACGATGTTTATTGGAAGTAGGTTTCTGGGATGATGAAGATTTCGGGTTGGAGGCCATGTCTTAGGGAAGGAACTTTGAGTAATCTCGAAGAATTTTGAGATTTTGAAAATGGGAATTTTTTGCTTTGGGTTTCGAAGGGAAAAAAATTGAATGGAAGTGAACAGTGATTAGAGCAAAATAGGGTTAAACTTTTGAATATGAGATCTAACGGTTGAGAAAAGATCTGCGATGGGTTAGATCAATGGTTCAGAATGAACGCGTCTTTCCATATGGCATCCCATGCTCCGAGAAACACTCAAGTGCGTCTGACATGGCGTCTCTTCAGTTGAAGCCGCCGTCTACGTACATTAAATGCGCCTTATCGGACCATCAAGTTTGAATTTTCAGTCATCCCGCCTCGATTTCGGATATGCTAATGCTTCTGATCTAACAGGCGTCCAAGGATGCTAACAGGTGATAATGAGTCTCAGCACCCATATTTATAAAAGAATGTGCTAACATTCCACATGATTCGTCAGCATCTTTCGAAGCTCTGCTGAGGCTCTGTTGTGACTCTGCTAAAAAATATTAATGAGAGCCTTGAGCCTCTCAATGACCATTACTTGTTGCTGTTGAAATGATTTGACTCCCCATGCATACACGTCGATTCCCTTACTTGCGATGTTTCGTATTCCGAGAGACGAATCATTGTGATCTTCAGACAGATTTTATTTGTCTTCCCGTCATGATTAGTAATTTCTCTATAAATACTCTCGTTCAAGATTATCCAAACATCACAACTTTCTTCCTTACCTAACCCCTAATTGCAACCTTTCCTTCCAAAAGAAAAGCAAACTTCCTTCTCCACTAATGGATTCTCCATCAAAAATATTAGAGATCAGGCGCAACCTGATTCTTGATGAGTCCGGTCTGGATGGATACTATGTGGATGATTATGATGTGGCCGAGAAAGTCATGGCCACATTGCAGTGGGGAGGTCTCTCACAGTTTGCGTGTGCTACCCCTCATCGTTTCCACGAAGAAATTCTCTGGGATTTCCTTGGTGATTGTCTTGCTGAGCAGAATGCGATTTACGGGGTGTTCCATGGTTAGCTTGTCCATTGGACCCCCGACACCTTTTCTGAGGATTTCGGCCTTCCTCGAGGTCCGTTGTCCGTGCAGGACTATCTTGGAGCAGAGGTGGCTCCAGAATAGCAGTCATGGAAGAGATGGCGTCATTCTCCCCGCTTTGAGTTCAGCTCAAATGTTCCAGCCTCTGGTCTTCAGACCTCATATTGGGTGATGTTCCGCATTGCCCATGGTATTCTGCTAGGAGAGGAGCCTTACGACTTCTGTTTTTCAAGGGATATGTGGCAGGTAATGATGGCTATTGACGATGGTGCCTCTGTAGACTGGGTCGATTTCTTCTTCAAGAATGTCTGGGAAAGCGTCAAACTTTACACTTTCATGCCACTTCGGAATGGAATGCAACTCAGCTGGTTGATGGAAAAGAGTTTTTCGGAGATTGTTGAAGGACCATCCAATCTCCAGGGAGCTGATTTATATCCCTAAAAGCCTGTTTCTCCTTTCTGAAGAATATTAATTCTGTAGTAGGCTTTTGTTGATTTTTGACTTATGATGTAATAGCCCTCTCTTTTTAAGATGAAATGAATTCCTTTTTCAATGCATGTCCATCCTTTAGAAATGAATAATTGCATAACTTAATCATATCAACAGAATGATCTTTGACATATGTCCTCAAGACAAAAGATAGAATTTGATCTTCATCCTCATATATTCTGCTGAGCAGACACAATCTGTCTGCTGACTACTTAGCAGTTCATTTGACGTTTGCTATCATCCTAGCAGACTTCATTTAGCAGAGACCTTCATCGTATGCTAAGATATAAACTTAAAAACCACGAAAACCAGAAAGAATGAGAATAGCATCTCATTCATCCGCAACAACGTCTAATTCCATCAGACCTAATTTGATGCATAATTCTTTGAATCTTGTTTCTGCTAGAGGTTTAGTAAAGATGTCTGCTATTTGATCCTCTGTGCGTATACGTTGAATATCAATATCTTTCTTTTCTTGATGATCACGAATAAAGTGATGTCGGATATCAATAAGCTTGGTTCTGGAATGATGCACTGGATTCTTTGTGATGCACATAGCACTGTTGTTATCGTAGTAGATTGGTACACATTTAGGAGAAATATCATAATCCTGAAGTTGTTATCGAATCCACAAAATTTGCTGACAACAGCTAGCAGCCGCTACATACTCTGCTTCGGTGGTTGATGTTGCTACTGAATGCTGCTTTTTGCTTAACCAGCTGATCAACTTATGTCCAAGGAATTGACATGTGCTGCTGATGCTTTTCCTATCAATTTTGCATCCTCCAAAATCAGAATCTGAGTAACCACTTAGAGCTAGACTGTCGGCTCTTGGATACCAAATTCCTAAGCCTTCTGTGCACTTCAAATATCTGACAATTCGCCTTGCTGTGTCTAGATGTGTTTTGTTATGATTTGATTGATATCTAGCACATAGTCCCACAGCATATGAGATATCTGGTCTGCTGGCTGTAAGATATAGTAGAGACCCGATGATCCCTCGATATAAAGTAGGATTCACTGCTTCTTCTTCTTTCTCGTGATCTGCTATGCACGTATTGCTGATGTGAATTCTTAAGCTCTTGGTTCTCTCTTGACAATACTTTGCAATCAGATCCCGCGTGTATTTCCCTTGGTGAATGAAAATCCCTTCATTGGATTGTTGAACTTGAAGTCCAAGGAAGTAGGATATCTTCCCCATCATGCTCATTTGAAAGTTACTCATCATTAGCTTGGAGAATTTATCGCAGAGATCTTGATTCTTCGAGCCAAAAATAATATCATCAACATAAATTTGCACAAGTAGAATGCTTCCTTTGTCCTTGATACGAAAGAGAGTTTGATCAATCCTTCCCTTTTTGAAACCATTGTCGAGCAGAAACTTGGATAACGTTCTGTACCATGCTCGTGGCGCTTGTTTCAGGCCATACAAAGCTTTCCTTAGCTTATAGACTTGGTTTCCATTATCAAATCCTGGGGGTTGCTCAACATAGAAATCTTCTTTGAGCTTGCTATTTAGGAATGCACTTTTGACGTCCATTTGCATGACCGAGAATTCATGATGTGCAGCATATGCAAGAAACAACCTTATTGCTTCTAATCTAGCTACTGGAGCAAATGTCTTGTCGTAGTCAATGCCCTCGCACTGTTTATAACCTTTGGCTACAAGACGTGCTTTATTTATCACCACCACGCCTGATTCGTTCTTCTTGTTCTTGAACACCCATTTGGTGTTAATAAAATTCTGATGTTCTAGTCTATCTACCAGATCCCATACGTGATTGCGAGTGAATTCCGCAAGTTCCTCTTGCATAGCATTCACCCAGTCTGGATCGTGAAGAGCATCCTCAACCTTGGTTGGTTCCTCACTAGATAGGTAGCAAGAAAACATTGCGGACCCTTGTCTTGTCAGAATAGGATCATTAATATCTCCGAGAACATCTTCTAGAGACTGAGCACGCAGCCATGCTGGTCTGATAGGTTCTCCAGCATTTCGTTCTTCTTCTCGATTATTGACGTTCTCTTCATCATTCGCTTGATCCTCAACATCTGGAATGTCAGCAATTTGCTCTTCAGCAGCAGGAATTCCTTCAGCAACCAGGGCTTCTGCTACAGGAACTTCATGGTCAGGAGCTTCTTCTTCAGCAGGTACTTCAGCAGCTACTCTACCATGATCTTCAGTAGCACCTACTCCTTCAGCAACAGGAGGAGAGTTTGAAGCCTCCTCATCTGAATCATCAAGCAGATTAAAAATATCCTTTTGAGGATTGGCCTCAGCATGATCATTAGCATCACTGGCCTGGTCAGCAGTTTGATAATCTGCTGTGCGCGTCTGGATTGGATCGCAATCATTCATAGACTTAGTCGGGTCAATTTGTGGGTTTTCGAAAGAATTCAGAATCGATTGACCATTGACATCATTAATCTCATGATTGGTTTCCTTCGTCTCTTTTATAGCTCTCTGCACTAAAGTAGATTCATCAAAAATAACATTGCATGTTATTTCCCAATTCCAGTAGTCTTGTTTAACACTCTATAACCTTTGTGAGTGGGGTGACCATATCCAAGAAGTACACCCTCATCTGACTTCGGTGAAAAAGTGTTAAGTTTTGACTTTCCGTTGTTATGGATATAACATGTCGCACCAAAAGCACGTAGATAATCTAAATTAGGCTTACGACCGTTATATACATCGTAATGAGTCTTGTTGAATCGGCCGCTAATGGAACTTCTGTTGTGCGTATAACAAGCCGTCATCACCGCTTCTCCCCAATACTTAGCAGGTAGATCAGCGTCGGCTAGCATAGACTGCACTGCTTCTTTCAGCGTCCGATTCCTCCTCTCTCCTAGACCATTCTGCTGAGGAGTCCTAGCAGTGGACCTCTCATGATTGATACCAACTTCTGCGCAGAAATCCATGAGGATTCCATTGCAAAATTCGGTTCCATTATCAGATCGGATCCTCTTCACAGTAACTTCTTTACTGTTTTGCTCCTTGAGAATTAACTCAGGTAGAATGATCTTAACCTCATCTTTGGCTTTAAGCAGACGAACCCATGTGTACCTAGAATAGTCATCAACCACCACAAGAGTATATATCTTTCTACTTAAAGAGGGTGGAGTGACTGGTCCAAATAGGTCCATGTGCAATAATTCAAGAATCTTGTTCGAGGTATTCTTCTCTGGGTTTGAACGAAACGAAGCTTTGGTCTGCTTCCCTTGTTGACAGGCTTTGCATACACCTTCCTTACAAAATGTGATGTCATCAGGTAGACCTGCGACAAGCTCATTTCTGGCAATATGGTTAATGGTTTTGAAATTCAAATGATTTAACATTTTGTGCCATAGCCATGTGGTTTCTTCTTTGCTCAGTGCTAGAAAGCATGAATGTTGTTGGCCACTTTGCCAATCGACAACATAAAGACCACCTTTCCGAATTCCTCGAAGTTTCACTTCTCTTGTAACATTGTCAGCTATAGAACAACCTGAATGAATAAAAGATATTGTGTACCCGTTTTTGCATAGTTGACTTATGCTTAGCAAATTATGCTTGAGGTTGGACACGAGAGCAACATTGACAATCCTTAGTCCATTGCGCTCTATACATCCTCTGCCAAGTACTCTGCCTTTACTGTTATCTCCGAACACGACAGATGGACCATATGTTTTTTTAATATCTGAAAATAGTTCTTCGTCTCCCGTTATGTGTGCCGAACAACCACTGTCTAGGATCCACTCATTTGACATGTCTGATGTCTTTGCACTTGAATCCTGATCCTGCAAAAACAATTAGGTTGATTTAGGTCCATATTTCGCGTCGAGTCGTTAAGGATTAGCTTGAGTCATTGTTCCTTTCGGAACCCAAATTTTTTTAATCTTTAAGGTTTTCTCCTTGAGATCCTTTTTGTCAACCTTCTCAACCTTTTGATGTGTGTATGCATGTGGTTGTGTGTTGTGCTTCTTTGCCTTCATCATCCATTGGTGATACACGTATCTGGACTCGGGCCTCACATAGGTGTTTCTCCTATGTGGTGTGTAATGATGGTATTGGGGTTTCACTAAATGATATTCAATTTGTCTTCCCCGAGTAAGGATAGGATTTGGCTTCCTAGAATTTGAAACATGATGCTCAGCCTTCGTCCTTGAATTTGCTGAATAGTTCTGCTTAGCAGACCTATAATGAGAACTTTGCTGAGATCCATCATCTGTTGTGGTACTCTGCTGAAATCTCACATTCAGCTTGACCTTTTGCTGAGGTCTAGCATAGTGCTTGACACTCCGCTTGGGTCCAGCAGACTGTTTGATATTCTGCTGAGCGATCTGCTTAGCATTTGTCCTAGCATTCGATGATTCAGCAACTAATGTATCCTTCTCTTTGCCATCACCAAATATTTTTCCGTCAGAAACAAAAGTGATATTTCTCTTTTTCCTCGAAGTTTCATCTTCATCATAACAACTGTGCCGAATTCCAGATCAGTCACCGTGACATCTCTGCTGGCTTATCAGGTTATTCAAGATATCCTGACTAGTCATATACGCGCAGACACACCTCTCATTGGCTTTATTTTCAAAATTAGATTTTCTTTTTCAAGATTTTTACAATTATCAGAGAGTTCAGAAAATTCAGTTCTAAGTCTTGATAGCTCCTCACTATCAGACCTTAGTCTTTCGACTTCGTCGGTCAGACTTATGACTTTCTTTTTGAGTGAAGAATTATCTTCTACGATAACATTTTTCAAGGTGTATACCTTTGAAAGTTCTAAAGAAAGCTTGGTAAGATAATCTTCATCGGAATCCAAGAAGGAATCCTCCGATTCAAATGTGTCTGCTGAGCATGAAGTGTTAGCTATAGATGTTTCCTCTTGATTGTCGACTGCTAGGGCCGATTGGGAAGGTTGCTCAGCATCAGCAGATGTTTCACCATCCTCAACTATTCTTGCCATGAAAACCATCAAGGCTTCCTCTTCCCCGTCAGTAGTGTAATATTCCTCTTCATTGTCAGGAATATATAGGACTTCTGTCCATGTCAGCAATGCCTTTGTCACAGCTCGAACCGCTCGTCTTTCAAATCTTTGCCGCAAACGTTCTCTTTCTTCAGGACTCACCTTTGGACAGTCATGCTTCAGGTGATCAGGAGATTTGCATTCAAAACATGTCCTTATTTTTTTCTCAGTAGGATGCTACATCGAGGTTGCTTTTGCCTCCTTTTCGGCCTTTGCTTCCAGAATCATTTTCAGTATCTTCTTCATCTGCTCCTCCAACTCGTCTATCTTTTGATTTTCACTATTTGAGTTAGAAGCTGAGGAAGTCTCCTTTGTCGGTGTCGTTGGTGTTGACCTCTCCTGGTTATGGAATGGTTTCCTAGGAGATTGCCATTTGTTTCCGTCCTTTTTGACGAAGTATGCTACGTCTTCTTGAGTTCCAGCGCTTGTTGCATTAGGATGTACTATAGCAGCTTCGTTCTTCTTCGACTTCTGAATAATGAATTCATGCGCCTTTAATTGAGAGAAAGCGTCAGCGGTAGACATATTGCTAAGATCCTTTTCACTCAAGCTCGTCATCTTGACAAACCAATCACTTTTGGGGTAAAGTTTAGATATATACTTGTTATTCATTTCCCCTTTGTCATATGTCTTGCCGACATTTTTGAGTTCTCCTATGATAGTGTTGAATCTTTCTTCCATCAGCTGAATGGTTTCACCAGGAACCATAGCGAAGGATTCGTATTTGTCCACAGCTACTTGTAGCTTGTTTCGCTTTATTTGTTCCGTCTCCTGAGAAACTTCACAGACGTACACCCACATCTCTTTTGATGTGTTATAGTCTAGAGCTTTGTCAAACATCAAGGAAGGTAGACAATCCATGATTAATTTCATGGCGATAAATTCAAGTTGGCCTCTCTTTTTGTCTTCAAGAGTCCATTCTTCGTAGGGTTTCTTCACCATCTCAGGTCTGGGTGGACCATCAGCAGGTCCAGGTGGTGCAGTGTTAACCTTCATGATCTCTATGGGACCAACCGTGAGAATGTCCCTCATCTCTGGATGTATGCTCTGCAACTAGATCATGGCCTTCTTCTTCCAGGTTTCAAATCCATCCTTGTTGTACTTTGGGTGGTTCGTCATTTTGATTATCTTTGCCTTTACCTGAGCTATGTAAGACACAAATACAAGCAACGCAAGGAAAACTAGGATCTAGGTCTTAAGCGACTCAGAAGCAGTCGGTTTTTCAACCTCCTGCTCTGATACCACTTGTTGGTCCCTGAGATCAGAGTCGTCGTAGTAGCGATACAATATAAAAATGAAATGCAGCGGAATAATATAGCGTTTACTTGTATTTAGGTTATTTTCTAATAGGGTTTTGTTCAAGTTTACTTAAGTTCCTTCTTGCAGTTATACACTAGCAACTCCGTTGCTAGGTTTTAAATCACAGTCGTACAATAAGCAAGAAAACAGTAAACAACAAGAGAACACAAGGTTTATAGTGGTTTGATCAAATGATATACGTCCACTCCTTAGCCGTATCGCTAAGAATTTCACTAAGAAAGTATACGGTGTACAAAGAGTTGCCTTTCCAATAAAGCAGGCAGCCAACGTAGGGTCTGGCTACTTCACAGCTATCTTTCGATACTCCGAACTTCTCAGGTGTGGCTTCGGTTGAGTCAAGGGCGCACCTTCGTAAAACTTGCTTTTACCACCTTCGGAAGAGTTTAAAGTTCCTTCCGAACTGTCCTTCTTTTGCGACTTCAGTGCCCGTCCTAATCAATTCCTTTGTAAGAAATAGACTGCTGGATACTTTCTATAGAGAAAGCGATACCAATGATTGAAGATTCTTGAATCAATTCAAGAATCTCTAAATGAGTGTCAGACGTACAATAAGACACTCAAGTTGTTGAAGGCTTTTCGATGTCTCTATGTTATGCATTTCAACAGAACTGCTCTCAAGCCTTTTTGCCTTTTTGGAATCTTTCGAATATTTATTTGTGTAAGAGAGTGAGCAGCTTTTTGTATCTTCCTTTGACTTGCCTTTTATAGTTGGAGATTCGAAGCTCGAGTCGGCATTTCCGTTTAGACACAATGGAACTTTCATCTTAATTGCAGGTAGCTTTTTACCAACTTTTCTGTCTCCGTACAGGCTTTTCCAACCTACATCTGACAGGTCTAGTCTTCGCGCGTTGGTCAGAATGACGGTGTAGCAGTCATTGAGTTTTGCTTTGCTGAGCTTTTCTGCAACGGGCTGCTGGATATCTTTTAGCGTACTGCTGGACTAGATGTTTGTCTGCGCAGTAAATGCACTTCTGCTACTTTGACATCGGATTGCTAACGCCCTTAGAAATCTGTGTTATGTTAGCAAATGCTGACTCCACAGCATTCTGCTACCACTAGCTTTCTTCCTCTTTAGCATTCTCTGATGTTTGCTGAGAGTGTTTCAAGCAACCTACTCTATTACAACTCAACATTCACCCTATACAGGACATTACAAGAATTGCTAAACTATGCTAAGGTTAAGCAATGATCGACCATCTATTAAGGTTTGATCCAACAAAACCTTTTACAATGCGATCCTAAGGAGATTTCTGGAATATTTTCCCAACAATGTAGTACTACATAATCTATGTGTTTCACCACCTTGAGAGTTCTGGGTTCCCTTGAGTTTGCCATTACACCAACATGATCACAGTACTTTGTGATTCCATTAGACAAACTCAGAACACACACATCTAGAGGAAAACACCGGAGTTATACTATTTCTTACAAAACTCATAAATCTGTTACACCCACAGCCTTCAAACTAGAATTTGCAACACACTTGTGTTTTACATTCCTATAACTTCTCCTACAAGGCCAACACATAGTTAGAGGTTGATTTCCTTCGTTGTGATCCTCTTGGATATCCAATACCGTACAACCCACATGGCACACTTCAAATGAATGTGCCAATTCAGAGTTGAATTGATTCATGTTTACCATGCCTATAGCATTATGGATATCTGATTTCATTTACAACAACATCGAGAAAGGTTGCAACCCTTTATTGCCTTGTGATGAAATGAGTCACCACCGAATCAACTTAAGCGACAAAAGGATGCTCCAGTATCTCTCCATGTTAGGTATCCGCCGCAAAAGAATTAATATTGGAGATTCTAAGACCATGTTCACCTATCCGGAGTAGAGACATCATTCATGAGTTATACTCCAGGAAACGTCTAAGTCTAATTGCCTCAATCTTAACTCCAAATGTTAAAAGATGATTTGGCATATGTACTAGACCCATACCGCAAGCGCTTTACATCATTCGTTATCTCATTTAGATTAAAATTATAGACCAGTGAAAGTTGTCGCAATGCAAGCTACTTAGTAGACGTTTTCTCAAAGACTCCCACTTCTGATCTTAATCTAAATATTTTATTTTGAAACCTCATCTCATTGGAACTGGTAAGGTATCTCTAACGCAAGCTACTTAGTAGACGTTAATGCTTCAAATTTCCTTACTTCTAATGAGAGGTTTCATTTGTGGAGATCTAATGATTTTAGTTAGAAAAGATCCAAAATCCAGCTTAGATTTTAAAGGTTTCATGCGCACACATGGAAATAAATTTAATCTAACTATTACAAGATTTAATTTTGATACAGATTTTTACATTGGGCTTTCATAGCACTTAAAATCTGAATCGAGCTGGAAAAATAGTAGTTGGGCTTCAAATTAGGGTTGCATGCCCAATATAACAACCAAACCCTAATTTCTATGGCTGCGGGCTGCCTCTGGGCCGACGGGCCCAAGCTACAGCCCGGTAAACAAAACCCTAAGGTTTGCTAACCCTAGCCACTAGCAGCAAGCAACCCAGCCATGCCGCCTTTCCTGCCACCATCGGAGTTTAGCAGCACAACCCATGGCCATTGCCGATAGTACCCGAGTCGCCACCATCTTTAGCCACCATCACCAGTCGCAGTAGCATTAGCCTGCTAGCGGCAACGCAAGGAAGCAGCAGCGGCTGTCCAAACCATTTGCTATGCAACATTACGACCACGACTACACGCAGTCGTGCCCATCAACTCCTGAACAAGGCATCACCGCGTGTGGCCTCCACCTGCTACATCATCTCCATAGTAATTTGCAGCACAACCTCCACATCACACGCAAAAATGGCCGCTTATCATCTTCCTATTGAACAACGAAAGGCACGCACAGAGGCAGACTTGCAGCAGAACCCTAGCCGCCGCGAGCCTCCCCTATTGTGTCCGACCAACAGTGTGCCACACCGGAGAATCTATAGCTCCCTTGCGACTACTACGACGGGAGGATGAAGAGTGTGGCCTGGCCACAGGAAGAAACCCTAAGTATCTGCCTGTTGCCGCCACTCGCTCCCATGCTGAACTGGACTATGGTGGTGGTGAAACAGATGTCGTGTTCTTCAATGTGTTCTTTGTTCCTCTGGATCTTAGGTTTTTCGGATTCGAAAAAAAAAAAAATAGATCTAAAATCTTTTACAATTTTTGTCTGAAAAATCCATAAATGAGAAGTCCACGAGAACAAAAACATCCATGACAATTCAAATCTATCCACAATAAATATAATTATTACATATTTGTTCAATCTTATCTCAGCTGTTTGGATTGTGCTTAGGGTATCATAATCAGATTGAATAAACCTGGTGAGCCCTATGCATGCTCCTAATATTTAATTGTAGAGGATAGATTTATGGAATACTTGAACTCCAGCTACTGATCTCTAGATCTCGATCAGAGACGGCGATAGCGATGGATTCCAAATGTGGGGATCTTGATCAAAGCTATTGTGCTCTAACAGATCTTATCTGTTGCCTTCCTCCTCAAAAATCTGTTGAGGATACACTGCCGAGTTCCACCAAATCCTCAAGAAAGTCGATCAAGCCTTCTTGATTGGTGTAGCCATGTCGCCGATCTCTCTCTCGTGTTGTGTAATATTGTATTGAATAATACTTACAATATCTGATCTGAAGAGAGAAAGACTTATATAGTGTTAGGGTTTGCAAACCCTAACCCTAGTGGGCTCAAGTAGTTTGTGGGTCAGACCAGGGATCAAATGCAAATAATAAAGTGGGCCCTCCATATTAATTAATTCCATGTCCAACCCAGAACATAATTAATAAATAAAATGTTTTTTTACCGACACCACGGAAACAATGCTAACTCACCCCTTTATTACCACATTATTTAGAATGGGATGCAATAAACTTGAATGATCCACATATTTAAGGTTCCGAATATTCATTAATTAAGTTGGGTTATTACAATCAGCCACAATTAATTATTCTATTATTTCGTGAGTAGTACCACTCAGTCCTTTTCACTTATGCCTAAATTAAATAATTCAATTCCAGGTTCAATCATAACTCACAAATCCACACAAAATCACAAAAACTTTAAAATTTCCCAAAAAAAACTTACCTGGGCAAAAAGTTAAATACGGAAAGAAGGGTAGAAAAATTGTTTTAGTCACCTTTGTCTTTCACCCCTAAACTTATTCGAAAACCAGATAGAATAAGTTTGAAAAGCAGACTTAGGGTTTGAAATAGTACCTCAATTGTTGGTCTTAGACACCAACTTTTTATCTTCTTTCCTTCAGAATCGTGCGGCATGATCTTTCAACATTTATCACTCCACACGAACCTACGTCGGTCGACATGGAGCCTTCTAAGTCAATCTCCTTGTTGATCTAAGAATGCCACATTGCACTGCTCTTCATCGATTGACACACAGCAGTGTTGACCGATACAGAGCTCGATTATTTTCCCACAAAGGAAAATGGCACAGAACACAAGAAAACTACCAAAAATTAAAATAGAAAGCAGTAAAATAATGGGTTACATCCCATCCTGTGCCTTGGTTATTATCGTGGCTCGACACAACTTCAGATCACCAAGGCGGTCGAGTACAGACTTTCTGACCCCTTGAATCAATAGTATAGAATCACCGGTCATTGAAAATAGTGGTGAGTTGGAAATGAGATAGCTTAATAGTTTATTTCACTCCCTCATTGCTTCGTTCCCCACCAACGGTGTCAATTTGATCACCGATATTTTTGCCAGATTAATTAAAATACAGATGCCAAATAAATTTTTTAAACCATAAGTTGATGAACCCATAAGGAAAAGAATAACGAGATTATCCTATTTACTGGCCATATTTCTTGGTTCATTGTTTAATTAATAAAACCCAATCCAACAATCCTCAAAGCAAACTAATACGAGGATGAAACTCTATCCTAGCTACACAATGTGTCAACACATCTTTGTGTATTGATGGGATGCACCATTCTCATTAACATATGAATGAGCAAGATCTCAAAATTCTTGTTATAATGTTACCCCTAATAGAAGGCTAAGGGACATACACAAGTTGACCACACTTTGATTTGTTACGGTTGCGAGTCTTACATTAACTCTTATACCTGTATCTTGGGTATGACAGTTTGTGTGTGGCTTGCTTGGGCTGGACATGCAGGCAATCATATTGGTTCTAGGATGGGGACATTCCCTGAGGAGCTCACAAGGTTCATTATGCTAAACCCGACAGGCTGAATTATTAATTCAGGCATAAGTGAAAAAGAATGAATGGTTCTACTCAGGAAATAAGAGATTAATTAATTATGGCTGATTGTCATAAGGAAAATTAATTAATGATTGTCCTGAATCTTAAATATGTGATTCATTTAATCTTAATGCAACCTGTTCCATATAACATGCCATATTGAGAGAAACGATGGCTACACCAATCAAGAAGGCTTGATCGACTTTCTTGAGGACTTGCTGGAACTCAATAGTGTATCCTCAACAAATCTCCAAGGATAAAGGGATACAGATAAGAAGATTAGATCTGTAGGAACAAAACATCATTGATTGGATCCCACATTATGATCTAACCCATTGTCGCCATACTCGATCCTGATCTAGAGATCAGAAGTTGGAGTTTTTCCGTAAATCCATCCTCTGCAATTAAATATAAGCATCATAGATAGGGTTCAATTGGTTTATTCATACTAATTTATACTTGATAACATAAGAACGATATAAACGACTGAAATAATAAAAGACAAATCACATTGTTTGTTATAAATTCATTCCCTACAAATAAGATATTAATTAATTATGTGAATCTTGTCAAAAGCTCATATTATTTAATGAATGTTCAGTAACCTTACATATAGGGATTCACTGAGTCGATGCAAATCGTTCTTATAATGTGGTAATAAAAGGGTAGGTTAGTATTAATTCTATGGTGCAATGAATTAATATTAATTAATTAATTATGTTTTGGGTTTTGGACATGAGAATTAATTAATTTAAAGTCCACTTTAATATTTGCATTATTTCCCAAGTCTGGCCCAATAAATTATTTAAGTGAATACATTAGGGTTTCAACCCTAGTATTATAAACAGTCAATTATCTACTCATACTTCATAAGTCAGAACAACTGAAACCTTAGAGAGGATAGAGAGGGGGCGGCGCCAACTGTAGCAATGGGAAGAGATTTTTTTTACTATCTTGTACAGTGCAATCCTGTGGAATCCTCAACAATAGAACGATTGGAAAAACAAAGGGATACTGATCTTAAGACCTTATTTGGAGAACATGACTTTTGTTCTTTATTTCAATTTAAATCTTGAATTAAATTGCAAGATATTTAATTCTATTTTGGCATCTTTGCATTGTGTGCGTGGTGGAATCAAATTTGGATTCAACGCAAATCAAATTCAGACTCTACAGATCAAAATGTAACCCTAAAACTATCACATTAAATTTATAGGAGCTTGCATTGGGTTTTCTATAGAATGGTAAATGTTTTCAACATCCAAGAATGGTCCGACTTAAATGAATTATGAGACTCGGTTCACAAAAGTGAAATGCCCAACAATTGGTATGAAAACCAGGTTCTATTTTACGGCTTTATTGGAGAAATAACTTTTTGATTTATGCATGCTTGAATTTTAATATTGTTATGGATGGTTTGGTTTTTTTTGCGTTCCTCGTGGAAACCTGTTAATTCAATCCACGGTGGTTTATCAATGTTTGGATTGAATTAATTTTTAAAATGACAAGAAAATTATTATTACAGTTGATAGAAAATTCAACTGTAATAGATTTGATATATTTTGAATTGTATTTTTCAAATCTGTAATTTTTCACGGTGAAGAACACGAAGAACAACGAAGAGGCTTGCGAAGGTGGTGCACACCAGCGACGGATGTACGACGGCGGACTTGTCATGGTAGTGGTTGTTTGGGCAAGTAGTGAACTCGCAGTAGCCATGGCACACAGCCAAGGAAGTAGGTAGCACCAGCCGGCGATGCAATGGCGACCAGGGTAGTGTGCGCAGCTGGCGAGCAACAACAGTTACAGTGACAACATGATGTGCAGGCGGTGACAACATCGCGTGGTGGGTAAGCCGGTGGTGGCCGTGCCTCCATGGCACTAGTCATCATGCATCGGTGGGCGAGCTCTAGGTGGGAGTGCTCGTGCATAAACTTCTACGATTGTAGCTTGTGTACTTTTACTTCTCGCTTGCACTCTAGCATTGATTTATATTAAAAATAAAAAATGTTATGAGAGTCATGCGGTATGGGTCTAGTATGTATGCAAAATCGATCTCCTGTTGCTAGAGTTAGAATTTGTTATTAGTTGCTTTGAAGCATCTAAGGATATAATGTAATTGCTTCTTTCCTATCTTTAGTAGATGGCTTTATCTAAGTCTACACTAATTATTTATTTTATGTGTCTAACGATTCTTGACATTGTATGAAATTAAATCATTGGGCTGAACTCATTGAGGTAGGCCTGGTAGTCTGGTTGAGGGTCACATCGTAAACATCAACGAGTGTAGCTCGTGTTGGGATTCCTTAGGATATAAGTGGAAATAATGTATTTGTTTATCAAAAGATTACATTTTATTTATTTTTTGAATGTTCTGCATGTATGTATTTATTTGATCCTTTATTTGTTTCAGATATGTCTATGTCAACTTCTAATCATATTCTCACTCGCAACCCTTTAAGTTGTCCTAATTTTCCGGTATGGAGTTTCTGCATCAAATACATTCTCTATCTCAGAAATGAGGTGTACATTTTTTTTATTGATCCACTTGTCCCAGGCTATGATGAAGTCTCTAAACTTGAACTTGCATTCTATGGTAGATGGACCAAGTCGAAGATTTTGCCATTGGGCTTATTATGGATAGCTTGTTTGGAGACTTAAAGTACAAGTATGAGAACTTCAACAACGCTAGAGAAATCTGGAAGGATCTCTTGAGAGCTTATGGGGAAGGGGAACCAACAATCAGCTAGTGATCTTGTATTCAAGAAAATGTTTAAGGGGAGTTTGATAACATTCCACGTTATTTCCATGATTGACACCATTAAACAGTTTACACCCCGCTTGTATCAATGCCCAGAGAAAGATTAATATCATTTTGAATTCTCTTCCCTAGTCCTTTAATGAATTTAGGAAGATTCTACGAGAAAGGGAGAGAATCTTTTGATTAAGCTGCTCGAAGACCTTAGCGGAGCAATCTGCCATGCTTACTTAGAAAGCTGCTATGACTGCTTTCAATGACTGCTTGACTACCCATAAGGTAGGAGATGATGGTGCTGAGAGCATGCTCGTGAAAGCAACTAGTGATTGCAAATAATTAAGGAAGACGAAGATGAAAGTTACTTCTAAAAGGAGGAAATGCGTTGGTTGGGGAAAGGTGTTTTGTCCAGATGTCAAAGGACAAGGTACATCATATGCATATGTAACGGAAATATGTTTAACATCTATTTCTACCCATTGATGGGTATAGTAGATACTGGTGCTACATACTATGATTGTTACACTTTGCGAGGGTTTACACCCAGGAAGGTGCTGAAGGATGACGAGTCACCATCTCAATGGGGAATGCAGCGCGTGCCATTCCAGCAGCCATTGGAGATTTCACCTTGTATTTTGATGATTATTTTTTTACTTTGAGAGATGTTTTATATGTGCCGGATTTCAACAGAATTTATATCAATTTTTAAACTTTTTAGTGATTGATATTCAATTATTTTTAATAGTGGTATTTCTCGCATTGGTAATAGCATTGCTATCTGTCCTGGAACACTGATTAACTCTCATTATTCGTGTTAAGGGTTTAGGGTATATGTCATTAACTGTCATCATAAATCTTCGGTGAATATTGCATGCCATTCATCTGATATCGAGAATCTTAGATAAAGAAAATTTTCTTCTTCTAAATTGGATCTTACATATCTTAACACATGAGCTTACAGCGGATTCAACGACTTGTGGATGATGATACTTTGGATTCAGTCCGACATGTGAATCTTGCATCGAGGGTAAGATTTCATATAGAAGTTTAAAGGCTAGTGAAGCTCATGCAAAGGATGTGTTGGAATTAATCCATTATGACTTGTGTGGACCCATGTTGGGCTCATGGTGGATATGAGTAATTTGTCACTTTCATACGAGAAATCGTATGTGCAGATTGAGAATATTAATAGCCATGTTAGATAGGTTATGAGTAATAGCTAGGTTAGATAGACACACAATGTACTCTAGTTAGCGGATGTAATGCTTTGAGTATAAGTGGGACATTGTTGGGTTTTTTACAATGAAAGCATTTATTGCAGTTTGTATATATTTGACTTATCTCACATATATTAACAAACATACTTTTGGAATCCTCTTATATCGTTCATAGGGAGATCAGATGGCGCGTAGGAGATAGTAGACTATCGTATGGAACATTTGACCTAGCGAGATATAAATAATAGTATCACAGCCGAGACAACATTGAGAATTTGTCTGTCGATATAGGCTACAACATAGTCGGAAAGAAGTGATTTATCTTGTTCACTTAATATGTTGGTATGTGCGGTTGCGTATTGATAGGACCACAATGAGATGTGTACTTCTGTTTGAATTAAGAAGAAACAAGATCTCGTTACTTGATTGAGTCTGAATCCTAACGAAGGTATAGAAGTCTGCACGAGTAGTATGTAACATTAACTTGTCAAGGTGGAGAGCCTGTTTAACGTGCTCATATATCCACATCTTTCGTAACAACATTTTGTATAGAATATTCTGATGGCTAAAGTTATATTACTATATATGAGTGTTAGGATGGGGACATTCCTTGAGGAGCTCAATAAGGTTCATCGTGCTGAAGTCCAGCAGGCTCATTAGGTTCAAGGATATATGATAATGTTTGAGTGGTACTACTCATGATAATAAGATATTAATTAATTATGTAATGTTTGTTAGAAGTTCTAATTAATTAATGAATGTCTACTAACCTCGAATATGGGGATTCACCGAGTCGATGTAACATGTTCTCATAACGTGGTAATAAAGGGGTTGATTAGTATTAATTCTTTGGTGGAATGAATTAATATAGACTAATTAAATATGTCCAAGGTTGTGGAAATGAGAATTATTTAAATTATAGTCCCCCTTTATTATTTGCATCAGGTCCCAGGTCTGGCGGAATAAATTGCTTAAGGGAGCCCATTAGGGTTTGGACCCTAGTATTATAAACAATCCATTCTCTCCTCATATTTATATGTCAAAACAATTGAAATCCTTGAGAAGATAGAGAGAGGGCGCCGCCAACTGTAGTAGTGGGAAGAGATTTTTTTACTCTCTCCTGTGCAGTGCAATCTTGTAGAATCCTTCACCAGTAGTAGGATTGGAAAAGCATAAATATACAAATCTAAAGACATGATATGGTGAACAGGACTTTTTGTTCTTTAGGTCAATTTAAATCTTGAATTAAATTGCAAGATATTTAATTATATTTCCGTATATTAAAATTCTGCGTGTAGTTGAATCGGATTCCGATTGAACGCGGCTCAAATTCTGAATCTATTGATCAAAATAAAACACTATAACCATCACATTAAATTTATAGGAGCATGCTTATGGTTTTCTTTTGAATGGTAATTGTTTTCAACATCAATGTATTTTGCGATTCGGTTCACAAAAGTAAAAATCCATGCACAAGTATGTCGTTTCGAAGGCAAAGCCCCAAAACGAAATAGGAATGTTTGCATAACTCATCATTGACCAAATCATTTCCAAAAGAGTTCTACTTCTTATTTCAGCTACTCCATTCTGCTGAGAGGCGCTGGTGCAGTCCATTGGGATGTAATCCCATTATCTGAGAATACTACAAGATCTTGCTATTGAGGTATACACCACCACGATCAGGTTGTAGTGTCTCAAGAGTCTTGCTTAGCTTCTTATCTACTTCTTGATTGAATTCCCTGAATTTCCCAAAGCATTTAGATTTGTAGGGAAATAGTTAGACATATTTGAATATTAAAGTTCTGAAATATTCATATCCTCCATCAGTTCTAACACACAATCTGCTCGGTCCTCACTTATCTTAAAAGCCTTGGTTGTCGTCATTCCCTCTATATAGGATTCGCACACTTGATGAGTTACTATTCCTGATACGAAAAGTCGAGTCTCGGATCTGCCTAGTGCACCAACCACGTGGTACGACGGGCACTCAAAGACCTGGCAAATGATGGGCCCCCCATTTTTTGGCTAGTAAATACGGAATCCAAGATTCCATCATCTGCTAGTCTCTTGATCCTCTTTAAACTGATGTGACCGAGTCTCAAGTGCCTGAGATATGTTAGATCCTCATCTGAATAAGAAAACTTTTTTTTAAATGATTATTATTATTAGATTAGCTATATGCAATATTTACGGAATATTTATGCAAACAATTTATGATATGGAGAGAAGCAATCAGCATTCCACGATACATAAAACCTTTAATACGTATGATAGAAATTCCACTATAAAAATTAACTGAATGTCCATCATTAAATAACTTTGAAACTGAAATCAAGTTTCACCGAAAAATTGACCCAAACAAAACATCTCTCAAAATCAAAACATTTTTTTCAAAGCATAAAGTAAAATCTCTAATGGCCACTGCCAAGAATTGTTCCGCATTGCAAATGGAGATGGTTACCTCTTCATGTTTCAACTTTCTGGTTGGCACGAACCTTGAAAAGTATAATAAACATGATTAGTAGCTCCAGTATCCACTACTAGCGAATGATAAGAAACTGATGCTAAACAAGTTTACAATATAAATGCACATAACATACATTGTCCAGTCTTCTTGACCTGACAATCCTTTTTCTAATAACCAACCTTGTGACACCTAAAACACTTATCTTTCTTCGTAGCTATGCCCAGTATCCTTTTAAATATCCTCTAAGTAGTTCTACCCTTAGGTTTCTTCTTAGTCACTCTCGTGTGCATCTTTCCTTTTTATGAAGTAGAATGACTTCCAAAAGTAGCCAAAATGCTCTCGGTGTATGATTGATTCTGTTGCCATGAAGTCATTGAGAAAAGCGTTAAAAGTATATTCTTTCTTGTTCATGACAACATTCAGCCTAAAGTTCTAAAAGGATTTTTTCACGCCTCGATTTTTAAAAGAATGATTAATCAATGAGGATCATCGAGTGAAACATGACATGTGTTTGGGGAAATAGATAACATGAATATAAACAACTACAAGCATCCAAACAAAGTTTATAAACAAAAACTGCCTTTCCGAAGAGGGATCAAGGCTCTTTGGATTATAGGATTTAAATTGAACTGCATCAAAAGAAAAGGCAAGTAGATAAGAGTTTTGCTGGCAGCATAAAGTTTAAGAGGAAGAATATATATGACGATTCATTCTTCAATCCTAACTATTAGAAATGATGAGTTTTATTTCCAAGCAATCTCATTTGCCATTGTCACCACCGTCAACGTGCACATTTTAGAAAAAATGAACAAGACAGATTACTTGAATGCACTCACTGGACACATGCACAAAAATATAAGTAAACGAATGTCAGGCCTTTTATTTACTGCCACACATGGGGTTATATTTTAGAAAAATCTTCCCATCGTGCCAAAAAAATTGAAATTTTTACCCGGGTTCATACATTTTACTTGTTATACTATATGCAAATGTGTGTGATGCGGGAGGTGGCCACCTTAATCGGTGACAATGCACATTCAAGTTAAGGTTCTATCTTAACAAGTCGGCATCACACTACACTAATTACTGACGTCTCTTTAAATACCAGGACACGATCCTTACAAATAAACATGCACACAACTTTGTAACATGTTCTTCCCTAAGTGGAGATCATCGAACATAGAGAACAAATAGATAAGCATAAACATTTAGGTAATGACATAAACTTTACAAAAATAAACATTCTATTCATATCATTTGAGCTACAAAATAAAAACTATTATTCATTCATATTTTATTGAAAATAGTGCCCACCTTATGTAGGTGTGAGGTGATTTGTTTCGGCGCGCTGCTTCAGATCAAGCTCCAAGATTTCCAAAATAATAACTAATTAAGCATTATAATAAGAGTGGTATATCATATCGAAAGGGAAATTTTTCCATTACTATAATTATTATAATTAGTGTCGAGTCTTCAGGAATTTCGAGCCTTGATTAAAGAGTGTTTATTAGCTTGAGTGTGATTCAGAAAAATGAAATGGGAAGAATAAATCTGGATCATCAAATAATTTAATAAGGCAATCTAAAATCAAACAATGTTATTGAAGTCTTCCCATGAATGGATCACAGGTGATTGTGGTTCGAAACAAAAGGTGTAAGCCTATTAAGGCACATTAAAAATGGTGATATTTAATTCGAAAATACAAGGTTAAGTGTTAACTTTAAAAGAATAAATGCTTAATTCAAGTTCATAGGGCATTGAAAAGACTTTTTGGGGAGGGTTAAGTGGCTAAAAAGCATTTTTTGTACTACTGAAAAAGAGTACAAGGAACGAGCTTGGATAACAATTTGAAAAGACTAAGTTTTTGAGCAAAAAGAGTCTAAGTCAATCCTTGTGTAGGTCGACACAGGATCCCTATTGGTCAACTTGTTTCTAGTGGATAGATCTTATTTTAGTCGACAAACTAGAGGCGGTTCTAGGTCATAAGAGGACTCACCGTTATAGTCCTTTCATTTACCTTTCTTCCTTTAAACTTCTAGGTTGGAAAAACTCTAGTCTTAAATCTTGGTTTTTCTTCTTAGTTCATGCAGGAAAAACAAGAGAAGAAAAATGATGGTGAGTCTCCAAAATGACAAGTCTATGGTGATAAGCAAGCTTTTAATGCCTGCCTTTAACCGAGGAGAAAGTGTACGGGTCTAGGAGACGATGATCTTGCTGGAAGAAGGTGAATCGAGCCTCCAAAATGAAGAACTAATTGGAGAACATACACTCTCTCTCTCTCTCTATGTGTTCGAAAATGAGGAAGGAAAAGTGGGGGAATGAAATCATCTCCAAGACTTCATTTCAAGATAAAACTTGGTTGCCAAGTTTAATTAATTAAAAGAGAAATTAAATAAATTTATAAATAGGTTTATCCAAAGGATAATGGTAATCAAAGGGATTATATGTTGGATAATGTGGTTGTTTTGACCATACTACTTATGGTATAAGAAATAAAGTTGAAATTACCTTTTTTGGTAATATTTAAATTTTTAGGATGTGATGTCATTGGTCACTCGAATGTCATTGACAATAAATCTCTATGAAAACTCGTTAATCGATACTAGTCAATTGAATATAAGTTGTTCTAACATAACAAATAAAAATATCGATATTTATTT
The DNA here is from genome assembly GCA_026898455.1 of Plectranthus barbatus. Taxonomy (NCBI): domain Eukaryota; kingdom Viridiplantae; phylum Streptophyta; class Magnoliopsida; order Lamiales; family Lamiaceae; genus Plectranthus; species Plectranthus barbatus. Next base: position 557,172 of record JAPKLW010000373.1, on the reverse strand, counting down.
ATTCGTAAAATGTTTACTCAAAATTATCAAAATAAGCTTGCATGGCTTGCATGCAATAATAATCACTCTTAGAACAAAATCAGTTACGCTTCAATTGAAAAATTGATGGAAGAAAGATCATATTACTACGATAACTTTAAAATTTTCATTAAATAAAATACATGTTATTAAAAATTTGGGCAGAGAGTTTAGTATGATATCAACCTAGGGTTCCTCATCGATACCACCACTGTGAAACATGAGCTCATCCATAAGATGAGTCATGTTTACCACATGTTGTCTTATTAAGCTACCACTAACCACCTTTTCACTAACAATCTCCATCACAAGATTAAATCTGATAGTTTGATCCAATTTTCCATAAGTCGTAGTGAGACTTTCCATAATCTCAACGACATTATCTTAAGCATGATGTTGCTGCTAAAGTATTTTGGACATGGTAGTCATCACATTGCATTTCACTATATTATTTGACTTGATCCACTTATTATAATAGTTTAAATCCTCATCTTTCGACTCACCAGTGGGAATGGGAATCACCGTATGTGGCTAAAAAATGACAAAATAGTGTATCAGCAACAGGGATGTAATCCAAGTTGCATTTCCATTCCATGAAATTAGGATCAATCAATGGGTTTTTAGCCAAGATACTTGTAAAGTTGGATGTAGACATGTCTGGAAACAATGAAAAATACAACAATTAAAACATAATCGCACACTATTGAAACAGTCAAGTATTGGAAACTTATGATAAAAATAATAAAACTGTTTCCTCTAATTGCCCAAATAATTTTATTGCAAGCCACATATGTGGACATTTACAATAAAATCGTGCAACCAGACTACATCTTTCAATTCCAGTATTTTAATTTCAATCTTTTAATTCCAATCTACGTTAGCTACCTTAGATTAATAGAATTAATTATCGGAGATAAACTAAGACCATATTATCCTACAGAACAGGGATATTACAAATGAACCACAAGGCCAACTATCTTTATAAAAATCTAATTTGCAATAGACACTATGCCCATGATGCATGATCTTTAGAATTTAGTTGTCTGATTTAATTTAATCGTATAGAACTAGTGAAAGACCAAATACGCAAGCTATACATTTAGATGTTTACGAAGAGGCTCCCACTTGTTACATGAATTAAACATTTGTTTTAATAAATCTGATGTATTGGAACTTATGAATAATAAATAAGAAACCTATGCCTGTAGATGAATACTTATAGAATTATCCACTTAAAAAAAACAACGCTTTGTGGAGGTCTTAAAAACTGCTTAGTAAAATAACTTCATAAGGTTTGAACGGGTATCATTTGCGCACAACTTCTTTCATGTCGCTATAAATTATACCATTGCTAAAATTCCATCATGCCAAGCATGAATTTTATATTTATAGTTATAATTCAATTGATGAAATAGATCACATATGCATGTTAATAGTAGTAAATAATAAAGTAGTAAATGTGCTCCTATTATCTACACATGCTCGGATGCAGCGCATATAATTAACGAATTATATCATACGAGAATATATAAAAAAAACACTCATGGCCTCATGATACAATTACAAAAGAAACAAAATCCTAACTATTATAAATTGGGATTTAATTTATAGATCTTCAACTGGGCCTCTACATGTAGGTTTTAAAATCTGTTAGTTTTAACGACTGTGACTCTAAATTAATCGGACTCAAAAAGTAAGAAACTAGGCTCGTGTACACATAATGAATCTAGCTAGCATGTACATAATTTGATGGACAGCGGCTGGCCAACCATCGACGGAGGACCCGTCAAAATCGTGCAACAGTCGTGCAGCCAATGTTCGAGTTCGTGCAACCATCACCGACCATCGTCCTTGTCGTCTATCCCTCTGCCGGATCTGCCCTGTCGCCTGGAGTTTGCCCCTTCAGCTGCAACCTGGTCACCAACATTAAAGCGCGCAGTAGGTGCAAAAGACTGCCCATAGTCCACGCCCGTGAAAAACCTAGGGTTCTGCCGCATAGTACAAAGCCGATGTTGGTCATTGCCCCTTGTTTGCTGTTGTTCTTCCACACCCTCTCTTTCACTGTTGGACATTACAATCACCCGAAGGAGACATGCAGGTGGCATGGCAGCGCTGCTGCGTGCGGCTGCGCATGCGTGAACACTAGCGGTGTATAGATAATATAATATTTACCAATATAGACACTAGTTAAAGCTTGGCTCTAATATCAACTGAAGGGATATTTACTTGCAAATTGAATTGAATAGGATATCGAATGCCTACGATATCCGAATGCCAATGCTTGATTATTGGATATTGAATGACTGTGATTGATCCTAACTTCTCTTATTAAAATTGAATGCAAATAATAACATATGTGGTACCTAGAACAAATTTATCTCCAAATATTTCTCACATTTAAATCCTTCATGCACGATAACATTCAGTCCAGCAAGAATTAGAATTAAATCTCGTATTTTAATTAAAAAATAAAATCAAAAATACGAAATGAAAGAAGAAGAAAGAACCTCCAGATCTTATCTTCTGAACTGTATCACTCGCTCGTATCCGGATATCTTGTGAGGACTTCATCTGGATATTGCATCAATCGAGAAGTAGAATTTCATTCTCCCACTCAAATGTTGTCACCTACAAGCTCCCAAATATGGTATGCTGATTTATATCTGTGAACATCTATTATGAGCCTTAAATCTTACGTCCACTCTTCGGAATTTAATCCAGGAATTTACTAAGTAACAAATTACCAATTCCACATAATCTATAACTAGCGTGTTGGATGCGAAGTTTTTCGGCCTGCTAGCTCACTCACCCATGAACTTGATCAACTGCTTTCTTCTTCAGACTTAAAGTGAGGACACACCTCACAGCCTTCAAACTAGAAAGTTTGATGTTTGATATTCTTCCCAGAAATTTTGTGGTTGGCAAAGCCCGTAATAAATTCATGAATGGAAAACTGACTGTTGTATTTTTTACTTGAAAAGTAATAAACACGAAATGATTAGTTTTAGTTTAGAAAGCTTAAGGCTCCTGTTCAAATACACGGGATGAGTAGCTTAAATTGGAAAATTTAAGCCTCATGACTTAGACAGACACGGTAATTCAAAGAGATTTTGAAAGCTTTGAGTTTTTACTTTGACAGAGTTTCTGCATGATTTTTTTTTTTGTGAGTTTTTGTTATTAATTTCTGTGGAAGTAGTCCGCTATTTATAAGCAGATGTGTCGACCATTTGAATTCTGTCCGTTAGAGACAAAGATTAAATTGTTCAATCATCACATTTTTCTGTCTATAGCAATATGCTCAGCTCTACTCTGCGATCTGCTTTTTGTCTTTTTGCATTCTATTTTCACCTGCTCTCTATCAGAGTCAGTTTCAGTCCGAGAAACATAAAATTAAGATTCTTTGTACCTATTATTGATTAACACTTTAAGGAATCATGGATATTACTTTGAGTTCCACTCGGATTCCTTTTGTCTTCTCACTTTTCATGTGCACTTTAAGTTCAGAAACAGAAAACTGAAATCCTCTGGATTTCATGTTTTATGTTTCTGATTTCCATCAGTGAAATGTCACTTTCCAGAAACTAAATTTCTAGACATTTCAAGTTTCATGTTTTGAAACTTGACTTCAGCATTTCAAGTTTCTTAGTATCTTCCTTTTAAGTCCTGAAACTTGATTTGAGCATCTCGAGCTCTTTTCAAGTTTCATGTTCTAAAACTTGACTCTTGTCTTCTTGATCTTCAACTTCTAGTTTCTAATTTCTATTACAACTCGATTTATCCTATACAAGGATTAAATGTAGAAACATGCTAGAAACTTAAAACTACTTTTGACACACTGAAACATCAAATAAAGGTAAACTAGTTCCCCAGTTTCTAAAAATTTCCCCGTTTTTGGTGTTGTCAAAACAACTTATCTTAAAAGTCAGGAAAGAGGACAATCGACGAAATGAGTTAACAATGACACTACTCAAAAACATCATTTCCTCATCGAACCTACTCCATTTGATCTTCCCCGTGAATTGGAGAGATATTACTCAATCATAATCAAAATAGAGTGTATTAAACTGCTGATCACACTAGAACATGTGAATTTAGCCAGGTTAAAATCATAAAAATAAAAGCGAGAGAGAGAGAGAGAGAGAGACAATGAGAGTTTGTCTTCAATCAACTTTTAAGTTTTTCATTGACATCAAAAACTTAAGACTAGAGAGCAAAAAGTTTAAAAAACATAAACAACTCACGGAATGCTTGGATTAAGAATACAACTTAGAATATGACTTAGGATCTACAAGTTTTTGAGTCAACTCCATCCTGGTCTGTAATTGTGCGTCCCTCCTTTGATTGTTGGGCTCCTCTATTTGTCTCCTTTCAGCTTCTACTGATTCATGCCTCCTCTTCTCCCCTTTTGTGCAAGGTTCCCCCATCCTGAAAACATCAAAAAACTTTTCAGCGTCCTTTTACTCTTTTTCTTCAAGCTTGGATTCAACATCTTGTGTCTCCTGCCTTATTACTTCAAGCTGAGATTGAACAAAATGTTTCACTTCAGCAATGAGGGCTGAATGAGAAGATCTTCCAGTGGCTTGCCTTGCATCCTCACGATATTCAATAAGTGGAATCTCAGTACTGATGCTGACAGCAGGGGTGACTGTAGTTACGCCAGCTAGAGGTCTTCGGGCTTCTTCTTCTATATCAAAATGTTCTTGCCTGAGCCTCTCTGCTTCTTCTTCTTCTTCTTCTTCTTCTTCTTCTTCTTTCCTCTTAGCTTCCAGTTTGGCAAGATGGATGTTGAATTATTTGACAAATTCTCCAAGTTCTCGAACTTGTCGTTGAATGGCTTGAATAGTGTGGGCAGTCCTCTCCGCAAAAGTAAACACAGTAAGTGTGATGGAGATCCAGTTGACAAGATTTATCAAGATATTTCAAGAAGATTTGTTGAAGATATGATAAAAGATTTGACATATCTTGATAAGATTTTATTTAGTTTTAATTTGTTTAGATTTAATTTCTAGATTTGTTAGGATTTAGATTTCATTATATTACTAAGATATCAAGATATATTTACTGTATATCGTGATAGATTTGATATGGTTTTTAAGATTTATTTTCCTATTTAGATTATGTTTAGAGATTTTATTTCCTCCCTATAAATAGGGCTTCATATTTTCATTGTAGTTCAGTTTTAAGTTTATTATTATTCGTGAGTTTTATTCTCCATTTATTTGAAAGCTCGTGAATTTCTTTGGACTAGCTTGAAATTCGATACTGACTTATTAACCGGACTTACACATCCAATTGTGGTGTCTTCTATAGTTCTGCGTCATTAGTTCTTCAGCTTCTCGGGGCATATATAAGATTTGTCTGGAATACGTCAATTGAAGGGTCGAATTAGGGTTGTTGAACTTCTATCCTATCGTCGTTTCCCATTCTAGTCTTGTTCATGTCATTTTTGCATCGCTTCAACTTTTTATCCTGGGCTACGATCGTTACTCATCCACGAGGGTTGCATCAAAGTGCGTAGGACAAAGAGAATAGCTGCTTAATCTATTCTTTTTCATGCTCAATAGTTGTCAGTTCTGGATTTGTCTTCTCCATTTCAGCCTCTAGCCACCTTTGTTCTACTGGAAGCTTTCTTACCATTTCAAGTTTGGCAGCGATTATGCTCTAATAATCTTCAAGAGTTGGATCAGCAACTAGCACTTCTTCTTCTTGAGTAGGTGCTGGATAAACTTTAGACACTGGAGTTTGTGTTTCTGGAACTTCAGGAACATTGACAAAGTCAGCAGTAGGGAGTCTGTAAGTATCCCTTGAAGATAATGTTTGCAGCCTGTAAGCACGCATATGTAGAAGTCTGATCCTCGTCTCCTCCACTGACATCTGTCGACCTTTAGTTTGAGCACTCCATTTCTTTTCCCGAACCTCCTCGGATCTCATGAATGTAAGCTCGAGCCTAGCTTTCATAATCGGCCTCTCTTCTTCATCCAGCTCGTGTTTAACTATGTTAAATCGCCTCCACCTCCTGAACACAACCTTCAAATCAATGGTGGCCATGGAGTCATCTTCTAGGATGTCTTGATAAACAAGCATGATCTCCTCAGTCACCTTCTCCTCCACTCTATCGGTAATCTTAGCCGTCTAAGGGATCAGCTTGGAGTCTCCCACATCCTTCTTTAGCCTCTCTGCTATGTATTTGGGATGAGGTAATCCGTTCAGAGGAAGTCGATAAGTAGCAAATAAAGTTACCTTGTTGATCAAGTCTTTCTCCCTCGGGTCGCATGGGAGGTGCCTCCTCTGTTGGGATTGTATACTGAAAGTATATATGATTAAGTATTTTGTACACTGGTCTTCATATATGTGTTGGTGTACATTAATGATTACTGTCTGATGAAACAAAACATACAACGAACCATAATATCCTATTATCTCGCCTATAGGGATGACCATATGGTGTGTAGGAGATCACAGAGGATCATATGAGTCATTTGACCTAGCGAGATATAAACAGTATCACAGCTGAGACAGTCCCTGGATAGGCTGTCGGTCTAAGCTGCGGCACATCGGTTCATAAGTGGGCTTATCCTAGCTACTTGATGTGTCGGTACATGGTTATGTATTGATGGGATCAACAGTGGGATGTGCCATTCTCATTGACATATGAATGAGCCAGATCCCTAACATACTTCCTATTATCTTAATCCTAACTGAAGGATAAGGGGCACACACAGATTGACCACACTTTGATTTACCATGGTGGCTGATGACGGTGAAATTGCAACACTATCTCACGTTAAATTTATAAATCCAGGTTCTTTCAATTCGCTCTAGTGAACATCATTTACTTGTTTGAAGGAATTTATAGCTAGGCAAGCACAAGTCTTTGAGTTTTTATCTAACTACGCAAAAATCATAACAAACCTTGCAATAATGAAATAAAGCATAAATCCAAACATGTTCAATTATCTTCCAATGTTCAAGCAATCAATTCTCTCTAATTAGGTAGAAAAAGTAACAAAGGCAACAATGAGATAAGAGTGAGTATTGAATGAATGTCAATTGTGTCTAGTTTGAGTTAAATTATGTTGTAAACCATGTTTAATCCCTAGGAGATTGAGCAATCGACCCTACACTCGTTAACCCTTTTGTCACGGTGAGCGAACGGTTGATGATACGGTGACTTGCAAATAGATCGTCAATTATCGCCCTACGACCTAGCACTGCACAGGGATTGGAACTAAAATCATATGAATCTACACTATTCATGACAATTCCGCCCGCGTGTTGGCTGCAGCGTTCATGTCAACTACCTCCTGAGTTGGCTATTACCTACACCTAAGAGATAAGGAACAAGATCTAGTGCAATTCAAGCTCTCAAAGAAAATTAAACAATCAAAATCCAATCTCAATTCAACACAACATCCATCCAATCAATACTCATAATAGAGTTTAGTTCCTCATACCTTCAATCGTGAACAATACAATAGAGAAAGTGTTAGAATCCATTACAAAATTAATAGGTCTAATGATGATCTTCCCCAATTGTCTTCTTTGTACTCAATCTACCTTGCAATCTTCCTTGATCTTCACCAAATGTAGAGGAATGTGGCCTAGATCTCCTTTAGGATGGGAAGTGTTTGGAAGATGGATTGGGGGAGAATTCTCGTGACGGTTATTTTGAATCTGACTAAAGTGCTTTCAAAACTCAAAAATCCCCCTTTCATAGACAAGCTCACAGGGCCTCGGATCGCCCGGGCTGAATTTGGCTCACCCGAGCAAAGTGGAAAACTGCTAGAAATTGCCAAACCCGCAATGGCTCGGCCGAGCCAGGCTTGGCTCGGCCGAGCGGATCCTTTGAAGTACAGGCTCAGTCGAGCACTACAGGGTCGACCGAGCCAGGCCTTCAGTTCCAACGGCTCAGTCGAGCCTGCCCTGGCTCGACCGAGAAATCTCTCTGAAATCAGGTTTCTTCCTTCCTTTTGCTCCGCTCGGTCGATCCAACTTCCTTTTTACCTTCGGCTCGGCCGATTTGCCTCCAAAACTCACCAAAAATTATTGTTTTATGCTCAAAACTCATCCTACACATTCTAATCACAAAAAACACGAAAACACAACAAAAGAGCAACAAAGACATATGATATGAGGGTAAAATGGACGCAAACGTGCACGCTCACACATCGAAATATATGTTATTTTACACACATATCAGTAGTGAGTCTTAAATGTACTCTAATACTCGTATTTTGGGTGTTGGCAATTTGTGTGTGCCCTGCTTAGGCTGGACGTTTAGGTAAGCATATTTGTTTCAGGACGGTGTCATTCCCGGAGGAGCTTACAAGGTTCATTATGCTAAACCCTGCAGGTTGAATTATTTAATTCAGTCATAATTGAAAAGGAGTGAGTGGTATTACTCAGGAAATAAGAGATTAATTAATTATGGCTGATTGTCATAAGCCAAATTAATTAATGAATGTCTAAAACCTTAAATATGTGGATCATGTTAGTTTGGTGCAACCCGTTCCTAATAATGTGGTAATAAAGGGGCGAGTCAGCATTGTTACCGTGGTGAAGGTTAAAACAATGTTTTATTAATTAATTTTATTTTGGGTTGAACAAGGAATAATTAATTATTAAAGAGGGCCCACTTTATTATTTGCATATGATCCCTAGTCTGGCCCATGAACTGCTCAAGCCCATTAGGGTTAGGGTTTCTCAAAACCCTAACACTATATATAGGCCTTCTCTCTATCAGATCAATTGAGTGATTTGAGTATATTCAGTAAAAATAGAGAGAAACGGTGGCGGCTGATCAGAGGGAGAAACTGATTGATTTCTCCAGATCTCGGATCCAACTTGATAGATAATCCTCCCCAGATTTCCAAGGAGCAAGGGAACAGATCAGAAGATAAGATCTGTAGGAACAACTGTCCACCGCCATTGTCAGATTCAGATCTAGATTTACTTCATCGTTTTATTCTCCGATCTAGATCTGTAGATCAAATGTTGAAGATCAGGTATTCCTAAATTTAATCCTCTGAAATTAATTTTGTAGGAGCATGCATAGGATCGCATGGTTTGTTTAATTGAAATTTATTCTTAGTACCCTAAGAACGACCCTTGGCAAGAATTTAATTAATGACAACTCACATTGTCCATCGTAGACTCAAACCATACAATTGGTAACAGAGCGAGGTTCAAATTCTTAGGCTCTATCTTGGATAAATTGAGATTAAATGAATATATATGTTCATGGATGGATTTAAATTGGTTGTGGATGTTGTTTGTTCTCGTGGCCTTCTCGTTTTTTGGATCTGTTTTTCACCACGAGAAAATCTGTGGTTAGATTTAATAGGGAAAATCATGAAATAGATTTAGATCTATTTTTTATATTTTCTTTATTATTCAAATATGTAATCTGAGATCCGGAAGAACGAGTTTTGAAGAACGAAGAACAGAGAAGGCGACATGAACTAGGGTTAAGCCACTCCTCAGATCTCGCCACCGGCAGCGACGACCATGGCGAGCGGCGGCAGCCACGGTGGGTGGCGGCGGCAGGGTTTTTCCCTGCGGCTGGGCCGCGCCCTTCTCCCAGCTGCTGCTCACGTTCCCGGCGAGCTCTTGGACCGGCGCGGGCAGCGCGAGCAGGTCGACGGTAGTAGCAGGCGGCAGAGGGGTTGCACAGGATGGCAGTGGCGCACGAGCTTGCCCGTCGCGCGCGCACGTAAACGGCTTGAGCACTTCCTCTTCTCTTGACGTGCGATCTTCTCTTCCGGCGATCTGCAGCGGCTGCGACTCCACCACTGGAATTCGCAGGCAAGGACTGTGCAGAGGGGTGCGTTCGGCGATGGCAGCCGGTGAAGGCAGGGGCTGCGTGCTGCTGCGCACGACAGTTCTGCTGCTGTGGCTGCGGCTGCGGCTGCTGGGTCACGTGCATCTCAGGCTACTCCGGGGTTTGGCACTGTCAGAGGTGGCATCGCTGTCACCGGTGAGAGACATGATGGGGGGCTGGTGTGATGGACGACGACGGATGGCTGCCTCAGAGGCGGCGACGACAGCTGGTTTAAACAAGGTGGCGGCTGCAGCAAACTAGGGTTTGCTGCTCGGGCCGTGGCTCGGGCCCATCGGCCCGGAGGTGGCCCGCTATCTCGAAATTAGGGTTTGATTCTTGTTGTGGGCCAGAAACCCTAATTCAAAGCACAGTTGCTTTTAAAGCCGTTCAAATCAGATTTCAAGTCCAACAGAGGCCAGTTTGAAGATCTGTACTGAAAATAAATCTTGAAATAGATTAGATTTAATTATTTTTCAGTTGTAATCGCATCTGAGGGGCCACGAGAAATGTTATTTGTTTATTTAATTATTTCTCGTACTAATGTGATTTATTATGTGCGCACTAGTAAATAATAGGAAGCATTATTATTTGCTTTAATTATTTACTGTTTAAGCATGTTGTAATTTTAAATTATCAAGTATGATTTTTGTGATTTATTTTATGTTTTAAATTGAGTCTATAAATTCCAGGATTAATACTAATTTATGATGGAATTTTAGATATGACATAATTTATGAGACATAAAATAATGTGTGCGCATGAAACCTTTAGAAATTAAAAATACTAAGCTGAATTTTTGTTATTTTTAAACTAAAATCATTAGACCTCCACAAACACAAGTTCTCAATAGAAGTAAGCTATTTCGAAGCGTAAACGTCTACTCGGGTAGCTTGCATTAGAAGAAACTTACCAATTCTAATGCGATGGGGTTTCCAAATAAAACATTTATTTTAAGATGAGAAGTGGGAGCCTCTAAGCAAATGTCTACTTGGGTAGCTTGCATTGAGACAACTCTCACAAGTCTCTAAGATTAATCTAAATGGGATAACAAAGGATGTAAAGGGCATGCGGTATGGGTCCAGTACGTATGCCAAATCGCCTTTTATCATCTGGAGTTAGGGTTGTGGTTTATCTAGCTTAGATGTTTCCTGGAGTATAACTCATTTGTGATGTCCCTGCTCCAGATAGGTGAACATGGTCTAAAGATCTCCAGTATTAATTTCTTTTGCTTAAGATACCTGACATGTTAAGAAATTAAAGGACCTATTTTGGTCTGGTTGAGCGTTTGCCGTAAACGTCTACTCGGGTAGCTTACGATAAATTAGCTTGGGCGATTGGAGGAAGCAAATTGCATTGTTTAATCTAAAGGTTCTTTGCATATTTGTTTCAATAGTTCGTAGTATGTGCTTACTTTAATTCGCTTATTTGTTTTCACATATGTCTATAATAGCATCGCTCATCAATTCAATCGTACACAATTCTTTAACTGGTCCGAATTTTCCTGGATGGAAAAGTGACATTGTCAAGCTCTTAGATTCATTTGGACATTTGTTTTTCTGCAAACTCCCTGTCCTAGTTCGCCGACTGATACATCTTCTGATGAGGAGCGTGCACAGTATCACATGTGGATGTGGTCGAATGGTATGGCCAGACAATATATCTTGGCTGGTATGTCAGATGCACTGCGTTCTCGTTATAGTGATGTATGGCTTGCGCGTGACAGTATGCGACGTCTTGACGTAGCATATGACTCGATGGACATGCTAAATCCAGTCTTATCAAGCGTACTATAAGACAAAAAATGGGTCAGAAATGTTCGGTACGTGAACATGTGGAATCACTCATCCTGCTCATAGGTGAGTACACATTAATGGGTGGTCAAATTGAAAATGATGTCAAAATTGACTTGATACTCAACACGTTACCGAAGTCATTTGATGTTTAGAGTGAGTATACTGTTCACAGTCTGCTTAAGGATCTTGTATCAATAGAAGCTTCTTCCGTCTTTTCTGTGAGTCACTCTGATTTGCTTCCGAGTCGAAAGAGTGATGTCAAAGAAAAGAGGAATGAATGAAGCAGCGGGAGCAATCTTGCCTTATCAGTTCATTCCAGATCTCTTGCTAAAAGTTCTTCTAAATCGCGTCATAATGACATGAAGAAGAAGAATGGTAAAGGAGAGAACAAATGAAAGAAAGATAACAAGAAGGACAAATGTTTCAAGTATGGCAAGAAGGGTCGCTGGAAAGTAAATTGTCCAAGTCTGGTAACTAAGGGACAAGGTACGTCATCTTTTGCATTTCTTGTTGAAACATGTTTAGTATCGGTTTTCTCTCAAGGATGAGGCCCGGTCATGGTTTGCTACCTTGGACAAAGCAGGATTGGCATTTAGGAGCAAGTGCGAGCAGAGTTTCTCACCAACTTTTTCCTTCCCAGTGTCATTTTGAAGAGGAAGTCTGACATCACTCACTTTAGTCAGAATTATGATGAGACCTTGTACGAGGCGTGGAAGAGGTACAAGGAACTATTGAGGATTTTCCCCAGGCATGGTATTGATCTTGAGGGTGCAGGTTTTGCAGTTTTATGAGGGAGTGAACCCTCACATGAAGGAGTTGGTGGATGCTTCTGCTGGAGGCATTCTCATGAAGAAAAGTGGAGAAGAGGGGATGCAACTTCTTGCAGATATGGCCCTAAACAACCATCAATGGCCCACTAAAAGACAGAAAGAAGTAAAGACATTGACCACTACTCCGGAGTTCGATGTGGTAGCAGAAGTAAAGAATCTCCTTGAAGAGTTTGGAAAGTTAGAGATTGGTAGAGCTTCGTTAGTTGTAGTGTCAAAAACAAACATGACCATTGTTCCTGTTGTGGCCGATTACATCAACCAAGGAAGCAACTTGAGCACCTCCAATATCGCTGAAGTGAACTATGCCAATGGAGGTTACAACATCAACTACTGAGCCAACAACCAAGGGTACAATTACAGTTCTAGAAACTATCTTGGTTTTACTTATTCTAACCCTTATGCATCTGAAAATCCTCCACCAGGGTTCAATGTTGGAACTGGGGGAGAGATTGTGTAGAAGAAAAGATCTGTGCTGGAGGAGACCCTTGACAAGTTTATCAAAAGCTCCGACAACATATTTGGGAAGGTGGAAACAAAATTGAAGGAGGTGGCGACTAATTTGCAACACATGACAAAGCACCTCCAAATGCTTGACACACAGTTGAGTCAGATTGCCACCACTTTGAGCAATCAGCACAAGCCCGGTCAACTCCCCAGCACTACAGAAGCCTATCAAGACAAGGCAAAAAAGGTCAGCGTCAGTTCTTTGAGGTCTGTTAAAAGGTACGATGGTCCGAGCATGCCCGATGATGAGTTCGAAGGCGAGGAAGATGAAAATCCCGTCGATGATGCCTCTGTATCGGCCGACATAGGAGGTTGACAAGGAGGTAGGTCGAGCGACATCGAAGGCTCGATTGATATGGGAGATGCAGTCGTGTCAACTGACACAACCCCTGTCGATTGACATGCATGTTCTGGGGCTTCAGTCGACATAGGTGCAGATCGACCGACGCAAAGGCATGTAGGGGCTGAAAAATTAAAAGAAAAAAGTGATCATATTCCTCCGATGCCCTTCCCTCAAATATTTGCAAAGAAGAAGGATGATTAAAAGTTTGCTCGCTTCGTCGAGAATCTGAAGAAGGTCAACATCAATATTCCATTGATCGAGGCTCTCCACGAGATTCCCGGCTACCTGAAGTTTTTGTAGAAGCTGATGAGGGAGAAAAAGCCATTAATTGAGAACAAAACTGTATCTATTCATGAGCAATGTAGTCTTCTTTTGCAGAAGCAGGTTCCAATGAAGAGGTCTGGGATGCTTCTCTATTCCGATTGTGATTGGGGGGAGAGAGTTCCGGAATGTGCTTTGTAATGCCGGTGCTAACATAAATTCGGTGTCATACTCAGTCTACAAGAAGTTGCAGATTGGCGAGATGAGGCCAACCAAAATCACCCTTTAGATGGTTGATCGCTCGATTTCTAGACCAAAGGGAGTAGTTGAAGATGTTTTTATTAGAGTAGGCCATCTTATGTTTCCTACTGATTTTGTTGTTTTTGAAATGAAGGAGAAGCATGGGATGCTAATGATCCAAGGAAGAGAGTTCTTGAAGACGAGTGGAGCCTTGATCCACTGTCGAGATTGAGAGATCACATTACGAGGAAATGATTAGATGATTACCTTCGTAATCGACAAAAGTTGAAAGGAAGCAACATGCAACAAGATCTCTAACACATGTAAGGAAGATGATAAAGAGGCTGCTGAGATCGAATGGGCGCGAGGAAATGAAATGGCGAAATTGCCAATTACACCATCTCCTTCCGAGCTCACTACATTCATTCGTGATCGGATGGTCTATATGATTGAGGCAAGGGGGCGGCGAGTCTGGACCTTACCACCATGGTGAGGAAAAACATTGTCAGCCACAACAATAACTACGGCACTGAGTGGGAGGTAACCAATTATTGTATTTGTTTTATTCCTATTATTCATTAATTTTCGTGTAAAAAAATCGCAGCTCTGTATGAATAGACAAACAGGGTGTCGATCGACATAGAGGCGATTGATGGAGCACACTTTGACCCAACATTTTGGTTGACAAGAACGCTCTATGTCGATTGGCAGACCCTCTATCGACTGATACAAAGTGCTAGCAGCAAAAACTTTTTGTCGCTCAAGTTCTGCAGCCTTCAAAGAATAAAATGTTGTTGTCTGAGACTAATATTGAGGTACAGTTTCACTCCTCGTCTGGTTTTCTAACTTATTCCCTCTGTCAATTGAATAAGTTTGGGGTGAGCAGGACTTGGAGTAGAAACTATTTTTTTCCATTTTACTTAATACTTTCAGTATGTTTAAATTTATGCATAGTTTAAAAAATTTTGCAGAATCTTTTGCATTGTTAGAATAAGTTGTGATTTTGAGAAAAGATTTGTGAAGCTGTGAGATAACGCTAGCCAGAATGAAAGATTTGAATTGATTGACTTTAGTATGCATTGATTGTGATAGTGGTTGAGAATAATGTCTATGAATTTAGAAAACCACATGATTACTTGATTTGAAATATACATTGGCATGATGTTTGATGATGATTTGATGTTCACTTGGAAGGATTATTGTCCCAAGCGTGAGATTTGAGCCTTAATTTCGTTTGTGAGTGTGTCTGCATTATTGAGTTTATCTAGAACTTGCTTTGTTTCTGTTTTGAGTCTGCTAGTGTGCACATGTTTAGGAAGTAATTTTAGGCCATCTTAGTTTAGCCTATTTATCCAATACACTGACCTACTTGAACATTTGTCCCTAGTCAGCCCTTTTGAGCATATGTATTTTTCTTACTTTGTCTATGAGATTGGAAAAGTGATAGGAAGATCTACTTTTGTCTATGAGAGTGGGTTTGGGATTATTTGAAAAAGATAAGAAATTATTAGAAGGGTGAAAACAAAAGAAAAGGTTGGGCTCTAGGAAAAAAAAGGGTGTATATGTGTTTGTTGATCCTTATAAGCTCAGATGTACAAACAAAATTATTAAGAGCATAAAAGGATACGAGTCAAAGAAAAAAAAAGAAGAAAATGAATAAAAGTGCCTTGTTTGAAGTTTAATATTATAGGAGATGGGTGAATATTATTAGATAGTTGTTTTGATTTGTTGAGAGTCATGAACTCTATTGATTTTAGTCAATTGGCCATATATTTCCCTACCTTTTACTGAAAAGCAAACATTACAACTTTGAATAATGTCATTTCTGATCTTAGACTTGTGTGCACATATTTGTAATGGAGATTTAGAGTATTTGCATGCCTATGGTAGAACTTTATTTGCATGACTTGTGTGAACTCATATTTTCCCAGAAAATTGAGTGAATGAGTGAAACACTTCCCTGGTGAGTCTTCCATGCTATACTGATTTTTTTATTCTTACAAAGTGTTGGTGTTTGTGGCTTCTCGAGTTTGATTGTGATGAATCTTGTGAGGCATTGCACTTCTCTTCTGCTTGAACTTTTGATTCATTCTTTTTGTTAATTGAGGTCAATCAAGTGTTTAAGTTTGGGGGGTTGATAAGCTCCTATTTTGCATCACTAATCACATTGTTTTCTTTATTATTTCTTGCATTTGAATTAGTTTTAGTTGAATAATCAAACATGAGTTGTTTATAGAGGATATTACGCTTGTCGTGCTCAGTTTTGTAGTTTTTTGTGTAGAAAAGAGATGAATTGTTGAAGTGTTGATCAAAAGAGAAGAAAATCCACAAAAATGCGTCTGTATCGATCAACATTCTCTATGTTGATCGACACAGAGGGAAAGAAGGAGTTCGGGATAAAGGAAGGACCGGGCGACACAAAGGATTGAAGATTGACTTCCATGTCGATCGACATCCTACATGTCGACCAACATTGAGGCAGGATTTCGATTGATAAAGGAAGCAATAAAGGCATGTCAACTTTGCATGTGTGTCGATGGACACACACTATGTCGATCGACACAAAAGGGCGGAAGGCAGATTTTGACTCGATTTGGAGATTTTCCTTCTCAAGCCTATTACCTTTTGAAGATTAAATTTCCTCCCCTATAAATAGAACTTAGTAGCTCAAGAATTATATGTCTTTATCTTTATTTTTCCACTTTAATTTTCAACATTCAAATAATTTATATTTCTAGTTTCTTTACTTTATTGCTTTGGATTCAAGACATTGAAGATTTAAATACATATTTTCAATATGATTCAAGTAAGTATATTTATGTCTCTTAAAATTTGTATTTTTAATTTGTTAGGCTTGAAACCCCAATAGGTTCTAGGGTTTTTTCCATCCTTTTAAGCATGTTGTAATTCGATTAAATCCAACCTTACTTAATTGGTTCAAATTCAATGGTTTTTACTCTAAAATCTATTTTCAATTGAAGGATCGTGAGATGAAAATAAGAATATGTTTATAATTGTTAATTTGAGATTGAGAGGAGATAATTAAAAATAGGAAAATATAATTTGATACAATTGTTTTCAGTCTTTCAAAGAAGATTCGATTGTATGGTTTAAATTTGTATCTTTATTGAGATTGGCTAGTTTGTGTTATTGAGACTCAAAAAGGTAAGATGCACTTTCTTGTAATCTAGGTTTTTATTGCCTAATCAAGGGATTAATTCCAATTTAACAGATTTACCACCTTAATAATTATTTTGGGTTTGGATTAATTATTTATTGCATGTTGATTGGATTGGTTGATTTCCCTAGAATCTGTGTTTTTTATTATTTGATTTTATAAAAAAGTCTCTTCTGATTTGAAAAACAAAAAACCCTATTCTCAAATTTGGATTCACTCAAACAAAACATTGGTAAACTACATCCAGTACATGAAATATTCTTAGGGCACTGTCCCTGTGGGTTCAACAACCTTCGGGTTTATTAAAAATTTAATTGCCCACTATATTTTAATTAATCTGTAATTTTAACGGTGATCATCCTCCCATTCTTTGATTTCTTGTGAATGTTCTCTCAGTTTCTGGATCTAATGGAAATAATTCTTGTTCAATTGCCTCAGTCATACATAGTTAGCATCCCTACAATTACAGAAAATTGTTAGTTTCCAGCAACTTCAGTCAACTAAATATGTATGTAGAACCAAACAATATAATAGTATTCAGACTTAATATCAATCACTCCCCGGCAGCGGCGCCAAAAACTTGTTTTGTGATATGATGTGTTACAAAGTAATACACAAGTGCTTGTGGTCTAACAAGTAATATAGATCAAAGTTCAGATATTGTACCCATGTGAGTGAAAGTAAGTGGTGCACAAAATATTTCTTGTAAATAAGGTTTGTTTTGTAATTTCCTAACTAGAATTGTAAATATCCATATAAAATGAAACCAAGTAAGGCTAAAATGTTTAACAATTGTTCTTCCCAAATTATGACCATGAAAGCTTTAGAAATACGGTTTAACAAGGAGATAAAACACACTTGGGTTGTCAACTTTTGTTTATCTACCTTCCTATATGCTATAGCATAGTTTAAGCATCGTCTCTGGGTCTTGTAACCTCTTTAAAGTGCTTATCATATTTTCACACTACTAGATCCGCATCTTGTTATCAATCTTCATTTGTCTATGTAAGATTTAATGTTCAGACGCAATAAATCAGAATATAGGTCTCGTAACAAGCTCTAAGTTCTTTGTATGTCTACACAAGAATCAAAGTCGATTATGATTCCCTAGTCTTACATCTCCTTTCGGTCTCCCTAGGTGAGATATTCCATACCACTATCGCGTTCAAGGAATCAAACATGCCAAAACCATAACCAAACATTAGATATGAAATAAGAGCAGACCTAAGCATAAAAAGCTTAGCTCATGTTTGGAATAAGAAAAGAGAAAATTGTTATCATGTTCATCTTCCTAACCATTTTCTAACACAAAAAACTTGCTTAAACTCAAAATAAAATCAAGAAAAATTCTTGATCACTAAGTTCTAAGCTCCAACAGCGTACCAACTCCCTGCTTCTCTTTCACGCTTTTCTCTAATTGTTCGTGTCCGTATCCCATCTCTCTTCTTCAAAAATATCTTCCTGTTTTAAGCTCTACACCATCTCTGCTCTACACATGGCTTTTCATCTTGCCTTCGAACTCTGGCAGTTCACGCGGTTGACACCTGACCGGCTTTTGACACACAATCTGAAAAGTATGAAGATCCTGTCTCCAGGTGGTCCCAAAATTGCTTTTTCAGAAGATTAGTTGTGCGATTCCCATGCTACAACAACACTTCTCTTTGGATGCTTCAGCATACTATTACCCGCGGCAACACGTAAACAATACCTTGCAAAAACTTATAGATTAAACTAAACAGCATCTAATGACAAAAGCAAGACACAATAACTAATTAATCTAAATTCTACTGATTATCTTACTTAATTGACCTAATTCTAGACACATTTAACCAAATTTAAGTAGAAGTAATAACTCTTTAGGAGAGTTATCAGTAGCTTATATTGAAAGACTTAAGCCTCTAGACTTACACAGACATTGAAATTCAAAAGATTTTGAGAGCTTTGAATTTTTCCTTTCATAGAGTTTCTGCTTGATTTTAGGGTGAGTTTTTGGTATTGATTTTTGTCGAAGTAGTATGCTATTTATAGGCCAATGTGTCCACCATTTGAATTCTATCCGTTAGAGAAAATAATTCTATTGTTTGAGATAACAATTTAATCATCCAATCATCCCCGTTCTTTTGTCAGTAAAAGGCAGTTCTACTCTGCTCTACGATCTGCTTTTTACCTTTTCGCAATGTACATTCACGTGCTCTCTGTCATATTTAATTTCAGTTCGAGAAAATTAAACTTATGATTCCTCGTACTGATTGTTTATCGACACTTTACGGAATCTTAGATATGACTTTGAGTTCCACTCGGATTTCTTTTGTCTTCTCACTTTTCATGTGCACTTTATGTTCTGATACTAAAAACTAAAATCCTTCTGATTTCAAGTTTTAAGTTTCTAATTTCCTTCAGTGAAAAGTCAATTTCCAAAAACTGACTTTCTAGATATTTCAGGTTTCATGTTCCGAAACTTGACTTCAACATTTCAAGTTTCTTAGTACCTTAACTTTACGTTCTAAAACATGATTTCAGCATCTCGAGCTCTTTTCAAGTTTCAAGTTCTGAAATTTGATTCTTGTCTTCTTGATCTTCAGCTTCCAGTTTCTAGTTTTTATTACAACTCGATTTATCCTATACATGGATTACATGTAGGAACGTACTAGAAACTTAAAGCTAGTTTTGACTCACAAAAAATCAAATAAGGGTAAACTAGTTTCCTAGTTTCTAACACTTGAGCATTTATTGGGCCAAACCACAGATTAGTATGTAAATGAAAGAAAGCATGTAAATTATTTAATTTCCATATTCAACCTATAATATAATTAATTAATAAATGTTGATTAATGCACAAAAGAATCACTAGTGACCTACCCCTTTGTTATACCGTTATGAGGAATAGATTGCATGGGCTCAGTATATCTCTATATTTAAGGTTATAGACATTCATCGTTTAATATAGTCTCTGACAAGCATAGAAATTAATTGATATCTTCTATTCCGAAGGACTACCATAAAACCTTTTCACATATACTTGAACTTAATCATCCTGCATAATTTTAGCGTAATCAACCTTTTGAGCTCCTTAGGGAAATTCACTCTCTGTTTTAGGAGCTTCCCACTCTTTGACAACTTGTATCTTAGCTGCATCAATTTTAATTCCTTTAGCGGACAATAAATGTCCTTGGAACATCACTTCATTTTGCCAAAATACACACTTTTTGAATTTGGTATACAATCTCTCCCTTAGTAGGGATCTCGAGACTGTTCTCAATGTTCTTTCTTGACTCTTTGAGTAGACAAGACTGTCATCTATGAGGACTAAGCCAAAATTGTCAAGGAAGGGATGAAACACGCGATTCATAAGATCCATGAATACTACTGGTGCGTTTGTCAATCCAAAAGGCAGTCAATCTTTGAGAAGACCATTGCTCCCTAAGTTGATCAAAGAGATCGTCAATTCTGGGGAATGGATACTTATTCTTCAGAGTGAGTTTGTTCAACTCTCTGTAATCAATGCAGATGCGCATGGAACTGTTAACAAACAGAACAAGCGCTCCCAAAGGTAATACACTGGGTTGAATGAATCCCAGATCTAATAACTCTTCTAATATCACTTTAACCTCTTGCAGTTCCTTGGTGGCCATTTTGTATGGGGATTTTTAGATAGGAGTTGCACCTTATTCTAGATGAATAACAACTCTAATTGCCTATTTTGCAGCAGTCTAGGTAATTTACCGGGAAAGATGTTCTCAAATTCTTTCACGGCTTCAATGTAACTAATAGTAATGTCATTCATGTCATCAATATTAAGGTACACAATGAAAGCTCGACTATCTTTTATGTAGGCAAGAAGGTAGGTTTGCATTGTGGAAATTATAAGGATCCTTGTCCCTTTTCGAACTATGTGCAAGTATACTTGTTCACTTCCAACCTATCCAAACGATAAAATCATTTCCTTGCATCATATAGTGGTGTGGTTCGCATCTAACAAATCCATTACTAATATGACGGCCATGTCTCTCAATTGTAGGACATTCAAGCTTTGGGCACTTATTGTGCTGTTCCAAAATAAATCTCTAGGGTCGGATAGATACAGTTTGAGAGAGTTGATCCCCCAATTGGGGCACAATGCACAAATCATTCTTCATTCTCTCGGCACTAGGTCCTAAATTCTAATTTCAATATTTGGATACAAAATGAATACGAAACAGCAGTGTCAAAAATCAGAATAATAGGTGACTGGTTAATCTATCCTATACATGTCAGGTTTCCCGGATCCTCTTTCTCTTTAGATTTTTCCACAGCGTAGGATCTTCCTTGTCGTGTTAGCTGTTGAGCTTGTTGTTGTTTTTGTTGTGGTCGTTGTTGTTGTTGGGGCACCTGCTGGATTGGTTTTTCATGAATGGGCTGTTGCGGGAATTTTTTGGTTGCGATCGGCCTTGCAGTGCACGCAGCTGAGTGTTGCCATGGTAGAATTAGCGCTGGTTTTTTAAATCTTCTTGGTTGTTGCAATAGCGAATAGTGTCCCATCCTTCTGCATTTGTATCACTTTGTACGAAGTGCGACACATTCTACTTGATGATCTATCCTACAACGGTTGTAGTGTCTGATGGCAAAATTCATTGGGTGATTATTTTCTTGGTTCTGAAAGTTTCTAGCCTGGTCGTTGCGGAAATTCATGTAACCTTGCTAATTCTCTTTATTTTTTTCTTTCCTGAAGTAGAAGTTTGACGAACATCTTAATGCTTTCTCTTAGATCCCATTTCTACTAACTATTCTGGCTTACTATCTAAGATGGCTGCTCCGAGACCATTCTTAATTGCCATTTCAATGTTCAAAGCTCAATGGAGTGAAAATTTGTATTATAGTTTGGTGAGGCAGGCAATAGATATTGGAATGATAGTTTGCAGTCCTAATATAAATTTAATGGGCTTATTCTGCTCGATATTAAGTGCATCAAGAGTGTACTTTAACAAGTCTTCAAACCATTTGTTTTCTTCGTTAGAGTCATATCATCTTAGACCATGTGATTGGATTTTATTTCTTTCTATTCTCTATAAGTAAGAGGAATGTACTTTGTAGAGAATTCATCCGTAAAATGCTCCCAAGTTAGGGCTTCATCTTGCTCCGGGGTAAAAGTCTTAAGATGGGTCTCCCACCAGTGCTCAGCTTCGTCAACAAGGTGAAAAGATACGCACTAAAATTTTTATTCATTCGTAGAAGCCAGTATTCTAAAAATTCTTTTCATGGCTTTATGCTTCTTCTTTAGGAGAATCTTCAGTTTCATCTAGAAGTGGTGGATTCTATCGGGTAAATAAATCTCTGATTCTTCTTAGTTCAGCATAAGGCACTTAGTTGTTAGGATTAATTTTCCTCTTTATATGGCTCTCAGTTCGGCTCATTTTTTGGCCCTACACCTTATTCTTGATGTTGTCCTTCAAGGTTTAAATAGGATTGGCCTCTTTCGCGGCCTGTGCCTCTAGTACGGACATCTCTATGTGGCATTCTGCAAAATAAATAATCATTTAGTAAGGCATTCACAACCCATAGGTACGCAAAATGCAAAAAGATAATCATTTTCAGGATCACTTGTAATACAACAATTTATGTTATGTTGATAAGGTGGGTAATCCCTCAGTTAAAAGATAAAACAAGTAAGGAAGGCAGTCCCTTGTATGCTTGGCAACGACCAATATTACTCTAATCGATATGATAATAGGGGAAAAATCAATAACCAAAAAAATTAAAGCACAAACATAGTATCAGTAGATAAATCAGAATGCCTGAAAAGTGGGCCGGTAGTCAATAAATTAAAAATTTTTGTTATCGTGTAGGACAATTGGCATTACTCGCTACCGAACAGTTCATCGATTTACATCTCCCGCAGAATACATTCTAGCTATTACAACTTTCAAACAACTATTACATAAAAGGTGAATCAAATGGGGGCAAAGAGGCGCCCTCACATCTACCCACGAGATAATATCCTACAGTTACTATCCACAAGCTAAATATTAGTAGCTAATACATATGCGTCAATAGAAGGACTAGCAATCCGAAATCATTTTCCGCAATGTCAAACAACCCATCGTCGGCATAGCCTATCTCCTCAGGAGGAGTCACGGCCTGTTCCCATTGAGGTGGCCAGTTGTCGGCACCACTCAAAAGCAATAGGGCTGCCTCGTTCTATACATCATCAGCTTCTTCTTCTTCTTCTTAAGATTTCGACTAGTCGTCAGATATCACAATTGCAGCTCTAGAGGAGCCGACTTCAAGATTGTGGGATTGTGGCCGAAGAAAGCATGTTGTCTAAGAATGAGGAGGATAAACCCTTCTAGGTCAGATTCATTAGTAGGGGAGTTGTCTAGGAAATCCACATAGTTTGCTCGAGTCCATGTCTACCACCGAGGATGCCGAATTTCTACTAGTATTTTAGTCCTTCAGTCTTCGTGATAGCGTGGGGATTTGCATCAATCCAAAAGTGGTAGAAGTATGTCAGAAAGTGGTTGAGTGGGACACTGCGGCAGACCTGGTATGTTTTGAAGTAGTTAACCTTCCTCTAGGAAGAAACGTTGTGGGGTAGAGGTTTACAATGTGCGAAATACGGCTTGACCATCATCGATGAGGTAAAGTCAAAAGAGACTCTGGTTATGTCAAAAAGATGCATCTAAAAAGAAGGTTGCACAATTAAGTATTTAAATAGCGAACTAAATCGTAACTATAAAGGTAATATACCGATGGTCAACTACGGCGCATAAGAATCATGTCTTAAGACATACTCATTCTAAGTCTCTGCAAAAGTATGCTAATATAAAATATGCTTCCTAAAAGCATCTAAATTCTCTAATAAGGCCTAATATGTTTAAGTATTGAAAATGCTTATGAGAAATCATTTTTAAATGAGGAAATTTATTTTCCAAAATTTCTCGATAAATTATATGAAAAAATTGAAGTATTGAAATTCTTTAATAATTGTAATGCAACCATTTAAGCATTGAAATTTATCATTTGGATGAAGAAAATTTTATACATCTAAATTTCCTTAAAATCATTTAACAACGAGGATGCAACAATGTATGAATCCTAATTTTTCGTGATCCTTAATAAATGGGTGTTACAATTTATTCAACAAAATTTCATCGAAACATTAATACCTTGAAAGCAAGAGGTTCGTGCCTTAAACTTGATAATTAAAATCCAATGACCTATGCATAAGTATTTTCCAAAACATTTTCTCTTGACGGGGCGCCAAGTACGAGTGTAAATGAACGAGGTAGGTAGGGTTGTTTTCAACTTGTTGATTAAACAGAGGCCTCGAAAAAGTGAGGACCTTGGTTCACAACAAAAAAAGAGAGTTGGCTCTCAGATACAACTTTGTTACACCGTGATTTAAAAATAAAGCATAATTCAAAATTTAAGGTTGAACGGTTGCGAGACATACATTTAGATAATATTCAAGATGTAAATCAACACATTTATTCCGGGTATTTCAAAAGATATTAATCGTGTCTCCTCAAGAAGGGATTTTGGCTTATCGAGTGATGAAATAACAAGAGTTATCATGTTTCAAAATATAAAAAGTCTAACAAAAGACAATGAGTTTAACTGCAGAAAGTTATCAATGAAGTATATATGTGAAGATACATACTTCAGAATTTAACTATTGCAAGAGAAAGAATCTTCATCTCTACTCCGGCTACTACAAGGTACTCTACTCCAAAGCTTCTTTAAACATGTACATTTTAGAAATAATGCATGGGGTTAAGTACAAATTGTACTTTATGGACACATGCCCAAAAATATACATTTTTAAATAAATTTGTCATGCTATGATATCGGGGACTAAAAGGGGTTTATACTTGAAAGTCCATCGATGGTACCAAAACATTTTATATAATTAAGCGTGTAAACAACAATTACTCTATTTGTGATAAAATACATGAGTGGGAGGTGGCCTTCTACAAGAGTCATGATGCTAGTTAGAGTAGCGCATGACACTAGCATGTAATCATCACAGTGCACCGACCCGTGGTATCTCTTTCACTACCAGGGAACGATTGTTAAGGCTCGCAAAATATAGAGCCAACATCCACGTTTTATACGCTTGATGTTCTTCTCTAAGTGGGGTTCCCTCATAGGGAGGACAGATAGAAAACACATAATAGTAAGAATGCCCACCTTGATTAGGTGTGGTTAACAGTTGATCTGTCTCAATCGACAATCTTCCCTTTTCCCCTTTCCAATAAAATAAGGAATCTCAATAAGTCTCCAAGGGTTAATAGATGAGATATCTATAATTTGAAAAACATAAAAATTCTAGACTCATAATCATTCATGGACTTTTCAAATCTTGAGCCACCGGATATAACAGTATGAAAGAATAATCCATCACTTTGGTTTGACGAACAAGAAAGTCAAGCATTGATAATAGAACTCGTGATTAAATATCGAGCGTTATTCAAGAAATGAAGTTCATCGTTCAATTTAATTTAATAAGTACAAGATTTCTTCAATTGACTTACTATCACATCAAGGGTTATGATTGAAACAATTTTCAAAACCGAATATAAATTTATGTTCAATTGATCGAGAGTTTAAGAACTCATCGAATGGTTTCAAGTCATATCAAAAGATAACAATCGAGACAGTTTTAATCTAGGATACAAATAAAATTTCAAGGAAATTTTAGTTTATGAAGGATCAAATCGATCAATCGAAATTGATTTGAATATAAAAGGTTTTAGTTGATCATGAAAGAAAAGAATTGCTCTGCAAGTCGATCGATGTATGGAAGGTCGATCGAGATAAAAGATTGGTTGTGTCGAATTAATAAATAATATGAAAAGTGTCTGTGTCGACCGATATGAATATGTTGACCCATATCAAAACGTGTCGACCGATATGAATGTTTTATTCATACAAATTCTATGTCACGCCCCGATTTAATAATATGGCAATATTCAAAGAAATGAGGC
>JAPKLW010000373.1:510313-527503 GCA_026898455.1 Plectranthus barbatus | reverse complement strand
AAATAGACAAACGTTAGGAATTAAACTGTAATTATATAAACGTTAGGTTATTTTTGCAAAAATGAGCAAACGTTGGGAATTAAATTGCAATTAACCCTTGTTTTAAACACACAAAAGTAAAAAAGTTGAAGTGGTTGTCATTCTCTTGTATCATCAGTCACTTTGATATCAACTCTATGTCATCGTTAAGTGTAAACAAAATACTTTATCAACCAATGAAATTTATTAATCGATATTATCCCAATATGGAAATATCGGGTTGTGCATAAATTTATCGGACCTCAATTAAATTAAATTCATCAATTAATATGTTAAATTCCTCAATTAAAAATAGGAATAATAGGGAATAAGGCTCAATGATCAATTTCCCAAACCATATTGATCACAATAAGCCTCAGATTAAAATATTGTTACAAAATTTAGAATAATACATATAAATTTATGAGTGATTACAAAAGAATTTTACGGTTTTTGCATGTTTAAATTATTTTACTACTATGGATGATTTTCTATTTTTGTATTACGCGTGGAAACCCATAATTTAATCTGTAGTGTTTTATCCTTATTTGGATTAAATTGTTTTTTGTAGGTCACGAGAAAATCTTTCATTTGACTTGATAGAAAATTCAATGTAATAGATTAGATCTATTTTTTATTGTGTTTTTCTAATCTGTAATTATTTAGGGGATGAAGAACACGGAGAATGAAGCCAGGGAACAAGTAGCGGCGTACAATGGTGCGTAACGACAACATGTGTAAGTAGAGCACGCAATCGGCAATTCGTGCAGTGATAGCGCAGGTGTAAGGCGAGGAGTAGCCGTTATAGGTGGCTGCAGAGACGGGTTGCGTGCGGCGAATAATGCTGGCGGGGAATGCATGACGGTTGGCAGGGCTACGAGGCAGGCGGCGACGTGGTTGATGTTGGCAGGTGGCGCAAGCCCTAATTAGTCTTTGCACAGCGCAGCCCTCTCCCATGGCCACTAACAGCTCGTGGTGGCTACACAAGTTGGCGGTGGATGTAAGGATTATCTCGGGGGTAGCACGAGGCAGCGAACAGCACGACGGCAGGTAGATGATGAGCGATTGGCATTGTCGAGCATGCAGTCGCACGCATCATGCACAGGGCTACTGCAATCTGTTGCTCACGCATTGCACATCGTCCGACGAAGCAGCTTCGATTGATGTTGGCTCTTGCTATTGATGCCCCCGAGATGGTGGGTAGTCAACCGGTTTCAAGTTGTGGATTACGTTTTGGATTTTGGTAAGATATTTTAAGTATGTTGACATCCTATAAAACATAATTTATGGTAGTGTGAAAATTATGTGTGCACAATTGAAACCTTTTAAAATAAAAACACTAAGAAAGATGTTTAATAAAATCAATAGACCTCCACACAACGAACCTAGACTATAAGTGTGCCTCTCTTCTTAGTAAGCATGTATCAGTGTAGCATGCTGATTCTCGGAGGTTCGTAGGTTGCAATTGTTGGGATTTCTAAACAAACAATTTAAATCGTGTGAATAGTGAGAGCCCTTTTGCATAAACGTCTATAAGTGTAGCTTAGTACTTGAGTATCTCAGTTGTATTCTATGATTGATTTAACT
Source organism: Plectranthus barbatus (assembly GCA_026898455.1). Lineage (NCBI taxonomy): Eukaryota > Viridiplantae > Streptophyta > Magnoliopsida > Lamiales > Lamiaceae > Plectranthus > Plectranthus barbatus. The sequence goes on along the minus strand of JAPKLW010000373.1, from coordinate 525,898 downwards.
TGAAAATATCAAAAGTTCTTAGAGTAATGCAGTATGGGCATAGTGTATATGTGAAATCGATCTTCTGTAGCTGGAGTTTGACTTGTGGTTAGATTCTTAGAATCATCTTAGGATATGAGGCATATGTTGCTTCCCTGTTCTTTGTAGACGACTTCGTCTAAATTATAAACTAATTATTAATTTCATGTTTCCAAAGATTCTTGACAATGGTATGAAATTAGAGGATTGGGCTGAACTCGTAGAGGTAGGCCTAGTATCCTTGTTGAGGGTCATATCTAAACGTTTATGAGTGTAGCTTGTGGTGGGATTCCTTGGGCTATTAGTGGAAACAATTTATTTTTTCATAGAGTGGTTACAATGAATTTTTGTTATGAGTGTTGTGCATATATGTTTTTATTTGATCCTTTATTTGTTTCAGGTATGTTTATATTTAATATCATCAATATCCCTCGCACAAAATCGATTAACTGACCCTAATTTCCTTGAGTGGAAGTGCAATCTGTTATATATCCATATTGCGAAGGAGCAAATGTTTGTTTTACAAATGGTGTGTCCTTTGAAAACCAATGTTGACTCGCCTGAACAGGCGATAGACTTTTACAATAAGTGGCACAAGTAAAATAATAAAGTCAAGGGCTATATGATGACTACTATGTCAAATGACTTGCAACAACAACATCGCCTATGACATCATGAGGAGTTTGGAGGCTACTTCTGGACAAACTAATAGAGTTGTCACATTAAATATCATGAGGAAAGTTGTGAGTAAGAAGATGATTGATGATAGCTCAGTGAGAGATTATGTTGTCTCCATGACTCGCATCATTGGATGAATTGACACTATAGGATGGAGGTATTGATGTTGAGGCTAAGGTCCATATCATACTGAACTATCTTCCAAAGGACTTTGAGAGCTTCAGTTGAATGTCGTCATGAGGAGGAAAGAGTACACTTTGAATGAGTTGCTCAATGACTTGGTGGCAGCGGAATCAGTCATGAATCCCCAAAAGGATGTTTTAGCCACTTCTAATAATCAATTGTGAAGCGGAAAAAAATGATTGAGAAGAAAGCTTCGATGGAATCATAGAAGGATGTACATGTGGATGAAAATCCTCTGGTTGACTTCTAAGGACAAATGCTTTAAATATGGTGGGAAAGGTCACCGTACGAAATATTGTCAAGCCAAAAAATAGAGAAAAGGTATGTCATTTGCATATATAGCAGTAGCATAGTTAGTAAATGTGTTTACTCTATCACAAGTTTTAGATACTGACTTGATAACCATGTTTGTTATACTTTTCAGGGGATCGCGCCAAAAAACAGTCAAGTGATGGCAACATGTATGTAGGAACTAATTCTACAACATCTACCCACATTAATTTATGGAATATCAAAGTGACTACCATGACAAACAACTAATAATTTATGCATGATCCAATTAAATTTAATAGGATGGATTCAGTGATTTCCTTAACTCCTGCGGTTTGAATAATGGTCGTACATGGTTGATTGGTGTTCCTAAGGATTTGATCATTTGTTTGCTTGCACGATCCTGAAATCTGGTGAGGATATGATACCAGATCGAAGAAGCACTAGATGAACTCGATTTCTCCTTTTCTTGCCACTGTATCATCCTCCTCTATGATTCTCTTAAGGTTTTCATTTTATAATTGGATGAGATAACTGGATGTATTTTTGTCATCGTATGATTGTTAATTCATATAGGACTTGTGTGTTGCAAGTCATTAATGATTACAAGTATATCAAAAATAATGTTTCCCAATATACCATTATAATGCCTTTATGTATAAAATTTCAACATGTACCACCACTATGGAAGAGACAGCATGGTTCGATTGAAGTTTTAGTAGATAATTTCTTTTATGATCTATGACTATTTGCATGATATTTTATGCTATGTTTTACAACGAATTTTATTTCTATTCCTTCCAGTTGTATTGAAATGGGATATTCTGTTATTTATGATAGATCTTTTGGTTTCTATCACTGGTAAAAATGATGTTATCTATCATGGAATGTAGATAAACTATCTCAATGTCATTAACGATTATCATAAATCTTCCATGAATGTTGTACATAATTCATCTAATATCGAGAATCCAAGAAAGAGAAAATATTCTTTATCTGATGAGGATCTTACATATCTTTGCAAGTTGAAACTTGGTCACACCAGCTCGAAACAAATTCAATAGCTTGTAGTTGATAGAACTTTGAACTTCGTTTGCTCTGTACCTCATCATGACTGCGAATCTTGCTTTGAGGGAAAAATGTCATCTAGGCCTTTTTAGGCTAGTTAAGCTCGAGCAGAGGATGTGTTGGAATGTATCTATTCTTACTTGTGTGGACCTATTGATCACTGCAAAATTCATAGAGTATTTGCAAATACAGTATGAAATAAATTTATAATTCAGATCGAACCCAAGGGAATTGTGCGGGAAAACTATCTCATGTACTAACTCTAATTTCAAGATTTATTGTTTGAGTAAATTGAAATTGCATTTTTGTTTTGAAATTAAAGATAACATAAACAAGAATTTAAAAGGTTTAAAAAACAATAATAAAGAACACAAATTCTAGTGCTAGTAATTTATTAGAATACATGCTAAATCAATCCACTCTACAACGATGGGAAATTAGATTTCAATACTATAATTCCTTGATCGGGCAATTATAGCCTGGGTTACTATTATGTGACTGTATATGCTTAGACGAACTCAAGAACACAATAATAATCAACCTTAATAAAACATCAATTAAATTCCCGAATATTGACTATTCTTTCTTTTGAGACAGAAAACCACTTATATTCAAACTCTTCTTCTTATTATTAATCTTCTCTTCTTGGTCTTTCGATTAACAACTATGAACTTAGAATCAAATTCATCACTCGATCCACCATCAATTCTAAATTTTATAGATTAAATTAGGAATTGAATCCATGCAATTTGAGTTGATTAATCTAACATGCAAACATGATAAAAAATATATATAGCCCTGGAATCCGCTACGGTTTCCAGCCACTCATCGCAGATAGAAATCCAATAAACATAGTATTAAATTACATAATCAAAAGTTACAATAGAAATAAAGATTGTTCAAGTCTTCAATCTCTAAAAAGATGAATAAAAACTGAACTAATGGATGAATCCCTCTAGAACTCGAGTACATTGTTATTTATAGAGGTGGAAGTGTATATTTTGTGATCTAGGGAAAAAAAATAAGATATAACCAATTAAATCATGAATTTTGTTCTTTTCAGACATCTGCATTGGTCGACAAAAAGCTGCGTTGGTCGACGCTTATTCTGCATGTCGATCTCGTTCTCAGTCGAGGCCACATCACCTTCGACCATTCCACACTGGTCGAAATCGTCTTGCATCGATCAACGTGGAATCTTCTTTCCAATGTTTTGATCTTTCTTCGTGTCGACCAACATGGAATCGATTCAGTTGAAATAGAAATCCTTCCACATCGACTTTTGCATCATTTAATGCTCTTTTTAGCCGAAAATCCTTTAAAACATCACCATTACAAGTGAAAAACCTCATGAAAACTACTTATGCATAAAATAAGCTAATAAAGTCGACAAAATAATAGAAAGTAATAGAAAATAAGATAGATAAGTGAGTTAAATTATGAGCTTATCAAACCCCCCAAATTTGAACTTTTGATTGTCCTCAATCAATAGGCAAGAAAGAAATAAAAAGATCACGCAATTAAAATGTAATGCCTAACAAGATTTATCATATTCAAGAATCAACAATCCACTACACATAATCGAAAGAGATAAACAATCCATTAACAGTGGAAGAACTCACGGTAAGTGTATCGCTCAGCTCTGAAGTGTTTAGGATTAGATGAAAGCACTGAAATTTCTACCATAGGCTTGCAAACTTTATAATATCTACATTGTTAGAATGTGCACACAAGTATTGGATCAAAAAGGACTTTCAAAAGGTTTTAATGAACATTTTTTGTGACAAGGTTGGAAAATTTTGTCAAGTGACTAAAATTTATCTAGCTGGCCGACTCAGACAAATTATAACCACTCTCTAGCATCATCACCTTATCTACTGAAATACATCAATAAACTTATTATCAATTTTTTTTCTTTCCCTTCTTCTTTTTGCTCTTTTGAATCTCTTATGCTCTTTCAATAATTTTTACACACACACAAACACACACACATAAATATATATATATATATATATATATATATATAGATCATATGAGAAATATTTTTATTATGAGAAATGTGAATAAATCTCAGCCTTCTATCATTGCATATCAACGCAACATTTAAAAATTTCTATGTTCATTTTTTGTAGTAAATTGTGCATTATTCGATTTTAAGCATAATTTTGTAAAATATAATATTTTTTCTCTATCCTCTAATTAAAATTCTAAAAACTTTAAATGATCATAACTCACTCAATTTAAATTCATTTTTCATGTATTATATATCAAATTAAAGATAATTTAATTATCTTTTAAACAGAATCCTTATTGCATAAATTTAGAGGACGAAAACGTTAATGAAAAAAATAGTGATTCTATACATAAATCTCGTAACAACACATTGATTTTCGTAAAATGGATGAAAATATACCTAAAATGCATGAAATCTTACTTAAAAAGCAAATATGATGCATAAAATGCATTATATTCGTTCAGTAAATGCATATTTTATAGAGATATAATGAACAATTTTAACATAAAATTAATAAATTTTAAGATAAAATAAGGTGAAAACGTAATTTTTTATTTTATGCCATAAAATAATATTAGAAAGCATATATATTTGATAAAAAAACTTATAATAAACTTATTAAAAGATAAATTACATCAACATACATTTTATTTATGTAACATAGTGAGATTGGATTATTTCGTTGTTTATTTCGATATATGAATGATCGACACGACTCAGAAAAAATTCAAAATATACACGTTAACTTTTAATATGAACTTGAATTATTTTGACGATGCCCAAATAAGATTATGATTCTTTTGAGTAGACATGGTAAGAATATTCAATTAAATTAATGATATTTATATATATTTCAATTTTAAAAATCTCATAATCTTCATTATTTATAATAATATTTGGATATCATATTTGATATGGATGTCCAGATTTTGATATAAATAATATTTCCTTATTAAAGAGATAAATTTTTTGTCGTAAAGAGATATAATGCATGTTTCCTTAGATAAAATGCATGATTGCTAAGATAAAATGCACAATATTGAAGATAAAATATCGTAAGTAGAGATATAGAGCATTTTATTTCGCAATATCGTGTTAATGCAGGATATTTTCCTTAAAATGAACAATATCGTAGTTAAAATACAGGCTTTAAAATTATCATTCGTTGTATATAATTACTATATTCTTCTTTAATGCACGATATTCAAGATAAAATGTCGCGTTTTTTAGTTTAATCTGGTGCGTTGATCTGAAGATATGAACGACCGTGATTTATTCTCATCTCTCATACTAAGGTCAATTCTCACCTGATCACTACTCTTTCGCTCTATCTCTCTCTCTCTCTATATATATATATATATAGAGTAGTGATCAGGTGAGAATAGGAGTTACTATGAGAAATAAGAATAAATCTCGCGCGTCCATCTCATCAAATAGACGAACAAGATTCATTCTCAGCAAATTGAAAAATGCGGCATTTTTGCCCCAATATCTTGCAGTAAAGGCTAAAATTGTAAAAATACTCAAACACAAACAGCAACCTGCATTTTAAGCTCGATTTACTTCATTTTTAACTTGATTTACTTCATTTTCAGCTTGATTTACTTCATTTTTACATAAATACGAATTAAAAAAATTACACCGCATTAACTGTTGTAAGTTCATTTTTGACCATCCTACGTGCATCTATAAGAATGCTATCATGCATTTTTGTTACATTCTTATTGACTTTGACACAATTCCATGAATCACGATATGCCAACTTTTTACATTTTGCACAAATTCTCATTGGTTTATCCAACATTCTAAAAGCTTTCTCATTCATCGAAGCAATTCGACTTCCACTGACTTTAGTTTTCACAATAATTGGAGGCAACACTTCAATATTTTCAGGAACCGATCGACCATAAAAACCTTCAAACATCTTCTTCTTCAAAGCAGCAATTCGAGCATAGTCCCTATAAAACTCAATACCATCATCAATAGTTCAAAAAACTCTGCCCTTAAATCGCTTCATCACATCAACACACTTTGGAATAAATGAACCTATAAGATACAAAAATGCATAAATTTAACACTAAAGATGCACAATATAAAAGTAAAAATGAAAGTCATCTGAATAAAATAAATTTTTTTAAACTATATTCATGCACAATTAACAAAGTCGAGACTGAACACGAATGTGAAATCCGATAATAAAGAAAGAAAATCTGATTGACAGAAGAAATATAAATCAAATCGAATGAAGAAGGAAGAAGAAATCAAATCGCGCGAAGAAATGAATAAAAAATCTGTAAGATACAAAAATGCATAAATTTAACACTGAAGATGCACAATATAAAAGTAAAAATGAACGTCGATTTGAATAAAATAAGTTTTTTAAACTATATTCATGCACAATTAACAAAGTCGAGACCGAACATGAATGCGAAATCTAGAAACAAAGAGAAAAAATCTGATCGATAGAAGAAATATAAATCAAATCGAACGAAGAAGGAAGAAGAAATCAAATCGCGTGAAGAAAGGAATAAAAAATCTGATGAGATACTATTTCAGATTTAGAAAAAAGCTAAAATTACAGAAATAACCATAATTTTGCAACACTGCAAGATAATCGAGGAAAACTACACAGGGAGTAAAATAGATCATGATCGTTGATATCACAAATCAAAGGCTGAGATTTATTCTCATTTTTCATACTAAAAACTATTCTCATATGATCAGTATTCTATATATATATATATATATATATATATATATAGGGTAGTGATCAGGTGAGAATAAGACTTACTATGACAAATAAGAATAGTTCTTGTGCGTCCATCTCATCAAATCGACGAACAGGATTCATTCTCAGCAAATTGAAAAACGCAGCATTTTTCCCCAATATCCTGCAGTTTTAGCCTTTAAAGGCTAAAACTGTAAAAAAAACTCGAACGCAAATAGCAACCTGTATTTTAAGCCTGATTTACTTCATTTTTAGCCCAATTTACTTCATTTTTAGCCCGATTTACTTCATTTTTACATAAATACAAATTAAAAAAAATTAAACATCTTCTTCTTCAAAGCAGCAACACGAGCGTAGTCTCTATAAAACCTAAAACCACCATCAACAGTTCTAAAAACTATGCCCTTAAAATGCTTCATCTAATCAACACACTTTGGAATAAATGAACTTGTAAGATACAAAAATGCACAAAGTTAACACTAAAGATGCACAATATAATAGTAAAAATGAACATCGATCTGAATAAAACAAATTTTTAAAACTATATTCATGTAAAATAAACAAAGTCGAGACCGAACACGAATGCAAAATTCAGAAACAAAGAAAAAAAATTTGATCGACAGAAGAAATATAAATCAAATCGAACGAAGAAGGAAGAAGAAATCAAATTGCGCGAAGAAAGAAATAAAAAATCTAATAAGATACTATTTCAGATTTTAAAAAAATAAAAAATTATAAAAATAACCTTAATTTTGCAAAACTGCAGGATAATCGAGGAAAACTGCACACCGAGTGAAATAGATAATGTGATACCAACACATTCTTAAGCTCATTGCCAATGAAAGAATTGTAAAGGCTCCAAGTGGCTAACTAGGGAAAATATAAATGTGAAGGGACAGTGTTTGGGATATTGGGTTAACAAAGATGGTCTAATATCATCTCTTAAATTTGTGCACACTATGTAGTCTCAAAACAAAAAATAAGCAAGTTTTTGAGAAATCAAAACTACATGAGAATCTCACATCAAACGAACATAAGGCTAAAAAATCTCACACAAGGGTTTAAAATTTTCATCCACAACTAATTTAAAATCAACTCAATCATCATGCGAGTGTAAGGATCAAATCAATCCTGTCATGCAGTATTCAACATTCATAGACAATTAACCATAGTCATAATCGATTCAAAATCATCCATCGATTTTTGATTCTATTGGCATATCCTCATTCAAGTTGTATCAAACTAAAAATCATTCCCACAAATTGGCATAAATTTAAAAATATTAGGCAAAAATGTAAATACTGAAAGAAGAATAAATAAAAGCTAGAATGTTCCGTCTCTTGTCCACATCCCCCCAAACTTATTTCCCACTCAAAGAGCGGAATAAATTTTTAAACTAGACAAGAGAGAGAACGGTACCTGGTAAATGATTTCAGACATCAACTTTTTATCCCTAGAGTCTTCAACATTTACACGGTGTGAAATAAGGGTTGCTGGCACTCTACGTCGACCTACGCAGTTTTGTGTCAGTGGACGTGGAGCCTTCTTGTCCACCCCTTTATCAGGTCAAAGTGCTTCACATCGAGTCCTTTATGTCAGTTCTGCATCGGTCGAAATAGAGATTACATTTCTGAATTATTTTCTTTTTTAACACAATTGAAACAAATTGCAAAAAAAAAAAAAAACAACAAGGAATTCGAAAAGAAAGTAAGTAAACATTGGGTTACTTCCCAACATGTTCTTTATTGAACATCGCAGCTCGATGATACCTTCGATCACCATGCCCACAGGGGTTAAGACCAGACTCGTTGGCCTTTTGAATCCACCATAAACACCGTGTTGTATTGAATGACGGTTATAAGCTCGAGAAGTGATAACTTAGTTGACAAATTCACCATGTCATTTCCGCGCTCCGATACCTCCTCCATTTCTTGCTCGATTTCCTCCACTTCTTCTTTAGAATCTTCAATGAAGGTGATTTGGTTGCACACAGACTGCTGCCAGCTTTTGTACGAAGGTGATCTTTTCATCATTGGCGTGCAGAGTGATCTTGTCGGTCTGCCATTTGCAGTGTTATTGTAGTTGGTTTCATTTCTCCAATGTTGAGGCGCTTGAATATGGAATAGGGCATGAGATTGATGCTGGAACCAGTGTCGCACAATATCTTTTGTAATTATATCCCCCCAAATCTCAACTGGGATGAAAAAAAACAATCTGGATCACTACTCTTGATTGGAACTTGTTTTTGTAGTAAGAGACTGCACCACTCATGGATCTTCAAAGTTGAGTTCTCCATGAACTACTTATTTCCACTCATCAGCTTTTGGAAGTACTTCATGTAACCCGGGATCACCCTCAATGCTTCAATAAGTGGTAAATTGATACTTACTTTCTTCAGATTCTCCACAAACCTTGAAAACTTTGTGTCCTCCTACTATTTTGCAAATCTTTGAGGAAAGGGCATTAGAGGGATAAGATCTTCTTTTTCTGTCGAAGAATTTCGTGGAACAACTCTCTGTGTCAACGGACTTGAAGTCATGTTGGTCGACGTTAGTTTATGAGTGCGTTCATCGATTCGGGTTGCATCGGTTGATGTGCGGACATTAGTCGAATTTTATAGCTTGGGTTCATCCTCAGCGTCGATCGAAAACTTAGCATGTTAAGCCTTTGCGTTGACCGACACGGGAAGTGCGTTTGTCAAAACAGAGGCATCCCATGCGGGATTCTCCTCCTCTTCACCCCAAACATGTCTGAAATCATCCTGGGACCTTTGTAACTTGTCCTGGACCTAAAAGTAACTACCTTGCAGTCATCCTAATTCTAGAGATTCACCTCAGTAGTGCATAAAAGCTGCCCTTGCTTGTGCTGGACTCCAATTGTACTGGCAATCTGACTAACTTGAGTTTCAATCATTTGAACATGCTTGCCAACTCGATCAATCTTTATGTGCACCCAAGCTACTTCCAGCTCTATCTTCACAACTTTATAATATGAGGCCTTGATGAACTTGGTCGAAACATTATCCAGGCTCTCCTTCTTCTTCTCAGTGATTTCTCCAATCAGCACATTGAAACCAGGTGGTAGAAACTCTCCACAGGTCAGATTACAATAGGAAAATCCAGCCTGGGGTTTTGGAGGGTAATGTTGGTAGCCACAAAATCATTGCTGATTTTGATATTGGTTTTGGTAGCCTCGTCGGTTCATATAATTAACGTTGGAAACGGGATCAAGTTGTGTAGCAACAACAACAACAACAACATTGGATGTTGGCTTTAACATCTCCCCTTTTAACTTCTCGATCTCCAACTTGAGAGTATCATACGATTCCTTCATCTCAATTGTCTTAAATTCAGGCCTCCTCGGATTTGCCCACTTCTGAGTGTGCATGGCCATCTTGTTGATCAATTTGAGGGCTTTGTCTTCATATTTTCTCATAACGGAGCCTCCAGCAGTATTGTCCACTGATACTTGGGTCCATTCATTCATCCCCCGATAGAAAATATGTGTCTGCTCTATAGTATAACCTTCATGCCCAGGGTAGCTCCTCAACAACTCATTAAATCTGCTCCAAGCCTCGAATAAAGAATCATCAATCCTCTGGTGGAACTGTAGAATCTCCATCTTCTTCTGAATGATCACAGATAGTGGGAAGAATGTAGAAAGGAATTTTGCTCGGAGATCATCCCATGTCCGAATGCTACTACAGTCCAAGGCTGTAAACCAAGTCCGCGCTTGATCCCTTAGTGAGAAGGGGAACAGATGCAACCTGATCACATCCTGGCTGATTCCGTTTTGCTTGACAGTATCACACATCTCTGCAAACATCCTGAGGTGTGTGTAAGCGGCTTTCATAGCTCGGCCACCAACTTGGTTCTAGTAAACCATATGAATAACACCGGTTTTGAGTTTAACTTTATTGGCATTGATACCAATAATAAATCCCTCATTACTGGGTTGTGGTTTGTATTTCCTTTCCATGACATTTGGATATTCATCATCGAAGTCCTATCTCCGCAGTCTTTCTCTTTCCGACTCTCTTTCCCATCATGCAGCTTCAGCTCTATCAGCTTCTCTTTCCACCATCAAATACTTGATAAGCTCCACTCATTTTATTAACCTCTTAGACCAGTAGAAGGGCACTTCTGATCGTGATTTGAATGTCTTGACCTCCAGAGGTGGCATGTTCGGGTCGTCATCCTCGTTCTGATTGTTCGGTGGCTCCATTTCAATGATTTTATTATTTTCTTTTTGTTGTGACTCCTCGTGATGGTTGCTTCATTTTTTAGGTGGATGATTACGAGTGGTCTACCGTGAGCTCTTGTGTTTAAGCAAGACATGCGAAAACAGATAGAAATTGGAAAAAAATAAGCCTGCATTGACTGACATAGACTTGTGTTGACAGATGCGAGAATTTATTCTGCATTGACCGACGTGGACTATCGTCGGTCGAAATAGAACACAAAAATAAATACCAATAGACGCAAACGAACATAAATCAATTAAAATAAAATAATAAAAAAAACTTAATCCAATTAGTTTTAAAAAAATTAATAACAAGATAAGATATAACAATTCCCCGGCAACGACGCCAATTTGATCAATTTAAAATTTGAAGATTAAATTGCAAATATAGTGGCAAGTTAATTTATAATCCAAGTCGAACCCAAGGAAATAGTGTGGGGAAAATATCTTATGTACTAATTCTAGTTCCAAAATTTATTGCATGAGTGTAATTAGATTTTAGTTTTGAAATAAAAGATAACATAAACAATAATTTAAAGGATTTGAAAAACAATATTATAGAACACAAATTCTGGTGCTAATAATTAATCAGAATACATGTGAAATCAATAAACTCTACAATGGTGGGAAATTAGATTTCAATACTAAAATTCCTTGATTAGACAATTATAGTCTGGGTTACTATTCTGTGACTGTATAATCTTAGTCGACCTCAAGAACACGATAATGATCAATAATATTAAAATTCCTCTTCCTATTATTAGTCTTATCCTCTCGGTCTTTCGATTAACAACTATAACCATATAATCAAATTTATCTCTCGATCTATCATCAATTCTAAATTCTATTGATTAAATGAGAAATTGAAACCATGTAATTTGAGTTGAATAGTCTAACATAGAAACATGATCAGATATACATAGCCCTAGAACCCGTTAAGGTTTCTAGCCACTCATCGCATATAAAAATCCAATAAACATAGTATTAAATTGCATAATCAAAGCATACAATAGAAATAAAGATTGTTCAATCTCTAAAAACTTGAATAAAATTGAACTAATGGCACAGATAATTTTTAAATTCCCTCTAAAACTCGAGTACATCATTATTTATAGAGATGGAAGTCTATATTTTTGGATCTAGGGCCAAAGATAGGATATACAAAATTAAATCACAAATTCCCTTCTTTTCTGACATCCGCGTCGATTGAGACGGAGTTACATCAGTCGACGCATATTCCACATGTCTACTTCCTTCTCGGTTGATGCCACATCACCTTCGACCATCCCACATCGGTCGACATAGGCTTGCGTTGGTCTATGTGGAATCTTATTTCCATCTTTTCAATCTTTCTTCGTGTCGACAGAGTTGATTTTGTGTTGGTGAAAATAAAAATCATTCCACCTTGATTTTTTCATCATTTAATCCTCTTTTTTGCCCAAAATCCTACAAAACATCACCATAACAAGCGCAACACCTCATGAAAACTTTTATGTATAAGTGAGTTAAATTATGAGCTATGTCCATGCAGGTTCGTGGAGGTTATTAGTACTATGTCATGTTTCTAGACAATTACTCAAGTTTTGTATGTGTTCATTTGCTTCCCTACAAGTTTGAATGTTTTATGGTGGCAAATACCTTGGAAATAATTTCCTTCAATACTTTGCAATAAATTGATTATACCCCAGTGGACCATACTGGGTACTCCTCAGCAAAACAGTGCTTTTGGAGATGGTGTGATTGACGATGAGTTATGTAAGCCTACCTATTTAATTTTTAGGATACATATTGGAAACAACGACTTATATTTTGAACCGGGTAGCTTATAAATTTGTTCCTAAGACACCTGTCAAACACTTTCTTGGATGCAAACCTAGTTTTAACAAGTTAAGAGATTGGGGTTGTCCAACACACCTAATAAGTAAGGAGCCTGATAAATTGGATATTAGGTCAAAAAGTGATGTTGCTCATAGTGTATCCTAGACAAACAGATGGTGGTGACTTTTATTGTCCTGAGAGTGAAAGGATCATTGTTACAACCAACACTAGTTTCTTAAAGAACGAGTATATAACGTCAATGAGCAATGTACCTTCAAAAGGTACGGTACCACCTTCACATTATACGATCCTTGTCGGGAAGGTTTAGATCGCAGCCCAGAATCAACAAACAAGGAAACACACGCTGACCAACTTGAACAGAGACAATGAAAAATCTAATGCTAGTGAACTCGACCGTCAAAGAACCGTAAGCAAGAACGCGAATGAGCCCCGATGATTCATAAAGCAACTTGGCTCACGATGAAGGATATAGCAAAGACGAGATGCAGAAGCAAATTGAAACTTGATATGATGGGGAAAATCAAACACCTTTTAAGTCGACCCTTGGAGAATCCTAGGAAAGAATGCGAACGAGCCCCTACGACTCAAAAAGCAACTCGCCCCAACAATGTTTGATATAATGAAGATGCCACAAATGGATGTGTAAGTCCGGTTGATAAGTCAATATTGAATTTCAAGATACTCCATAGAAATTCAAGAGCTTTCAGATAAATGGAGAATAAACTCACGAATATTATCACACTGAAAACTGAATTACAATAGAAATATGAAGCCCTATTTATAGGGAGAAGATCAAATCTCTAAACCTAATCTATCTAGGAAAAAAATCTGAAAACCATATCAAATCTATCAAGATATACATCAAATATATTTTGATATCTTTGTAATAAAACGAATCTAAATCTAGAAATCAAATCAAAACAAATCAAATTAAAACTAAATCATATCTTATCAAGATATATCAAATCTTTTTATCATATCTTCAACAAATCTTATTGAAATATCTTGATAAATCTTGCCCACTGGATCTCCATCATTCCCCTCCTCTTCAAAGGGATTTGTCCTCAAATCCAAGTACGTACCAGATTCAATTGACCATCATACATTGCCCTTGGTTGGCTTATTTGGCGCATCATCATGTTCAGACTCAAGCTATTGCTTATCTTCATTCATCTTTCTTTTCAAACAAATAGTCCTCACAAGAATGGTTTGAATTATGTTTCTCTTGACCATCTCTTCTACTGACTTTATTAATTTTGTCTCCAGGTTCCTCTGCACGAAACTTTAGCTTTGTGTACCTATACTTTGACTGGTAATGATAGTGAGTGTAGTCGGAATCCCAATTCCTTCCTTATCTTCAATATAACTCTCCAAGGGTGTTGCAACTCTCACATTCTCTCCTTCGGTCTCTAGAATTGGTTGCACCGACTCATTTTGGGTTGCCACCACTGCTTCACCAAGAACTTCCAATGGTATTTCAATTGCTATATTATCTTCCTCAATTTCTTGAACTAAAATAGGCATCGACTAAGACTTGTTTGCGACAAACACCTGCTCCACCACCTGTTCCACCATTGGCAGAAGCTTATCAAATGGGGAGGAACTATCTTGTTGAGTTTCCCACCTTGCTTGTCTATATCTTATCTTTTTGTTGCCCAAATTATCTTTCAATGCATTAAGTTGTTGATGGACCATCTCCATCTCGGACTGCACCATCTTTCTTAAGTCAGTTTTCAGAACCTTCATCATATATTTGGTTTGGCTAATGAACTTCTCATATCTATCGCCTCATTTTCCCTAGGACAAATCCAAATGATTACCATTTAACATACTTGCATGCAAGGTTAGAAAAAAAGAAAGGACCTCACCACCTCACGAGCTCTCGTGTATCACTCAAGACTGGTAATCACTCAACGCTCGTGTATCACTCAATTTATGGATTTTATATTCTCTCAAATTCTTACCTTTTACCACTTTATCTCACAAATCAATTTATTTTTTTTTGGCCACACAGAAACTACCAGAACAATCAGAAAGACTGTAGAAGTAAGAATGGATGGAAAATATAATATGTTCGATATGGATTGATACGGATAAATAAGGATGAGATATATATGAGATGGATAATGATAAAAATATGGATAAATAAGGATGAATATGATATGAATAATTATGGATGAGATAGATATGAATATATATAAGGATAAATATGAATGAGATATATATGGTTATATATGGATAAAATAGATATGGCTAGATATGAATGAAAGAGATATGGGTAGATATGAAAATATATGAATAAGATATATATGGATAGATATTAATAGATACGGATAAATAAGATATGTATGGATATCTAGATATGAATAGAAAAGATATGGATATATATGAATATATATGGATGAGAATGACCAACTAAGGATAAATATTGATTAGAATGGATAGGTATTGATGATATATATATATATATATATAAATATGATCATATATTAACCCATTTCCATATGCTAACATGCTAACTAGGAAATGCATTTGTCATGGCTGA